>VZTV01087904.1:34097-50445 GCA_013400875.1 Anhinga rufa | reverse complement strand
TGGAGCATCTCCCTTATGAGGAAAGGCTGAGAGACCTGGGTTTGTTCAGCCTGCAGAAGAGAAGACTGAGGGGGGATCTCATCAATGTTTATAAGTATCTGAAGGGTGGGTGTCAGGAGGATGGGACTGGACTCTTCTCAGTGGTGCCCAATGACAGGACAAGGGGCAACAGGCACAAGTTGGAACACAGGAGGTTCCACCTGAAAATGAGGAAAAACTTCTTTCCTGTGAGGGTGCCAGAGCAGTGGCCCAGGCTGCCCAGAGAGGCTGTGGAGTCTCCTTCCCTGGAGACATTCAAACCCCGCCTGGACGCGGTCCTGTGCCCCCTGCTCTAGGTGTGCCTGCTCACGCAGGGGGGTTGGGCAAGGTGATCTCTGGAGGTCCCTTCCAACCCCTGCCATTCTGTGATTCTGTGACTTGCAGAGATCCTAGAATTGAGAGAGGGAATATTACACCTCTTTAGGCTTCATTTGTTCAGTGCTCCTAGGACTAACAGCCTGACGCTCTACATAAGACAAAGGAAGGAGCATCATGGCTTGCAGCATCGTGGTCAGCTTTGAGCTGCTTTACCATCCTGTCTTCACTCAGAGCTGGAAGGGCAGCGCTCCAGGACAGAAGGGTAATTCAGACAGACTGAACAGTTACAGCACTCTGTGAAAATCAGAAAGAAAGATTCCCAGCCGTGTTGGGTCTTTAATGATGTGAACACCATTTCAAAAGGATTAGGGTGAGGCCAGGACGTAAGTCCCTTTTTTTCTTTTAATAATAAAGTACACTTCAAACCCCAATGGTTAACGCTTTCAGTTGCTATCTACCCAGGCCAGACCTGAATTAATTAGAAAAAAAACAAACCCTGAGCCTATCACCAGTCAACTTGAGCTTTTTTTTCTGTGTTCTTATTCTCTGAATTTAATTTACCCAATTACATCAGGGAACAGTAATACTGATTTTTTTGGTGGTATTTTTACTGTGATTGCATTTCTAGAACACAGCAAGTCAAAACAGCAGAGGTTAAGGTGGATTTCAAGTGTTGTATTCTCCATAGTTCTAGTATTCACATGTAGAGTACGTAATATTATTTGCCCCCTATGCTTAAGTGGGTACAAGTTCCATTTATTGATAGCACAAATAAACAGTAGGAAATGTCTATTTTGTTATCGCATGCAATTCAGTATCATTGCCACAAAGACAACGAGCTGCCAGACAGACATCTGAAATACAATCAACTCCACCCTACCTCCTGTTTTTGATTACCAGTGCAGCTCCAAAGACCAGCAGCATAAGGGGAAAGCGTGACCAACTTTTACATATATACACACACACATATATGCATGTGTACCTGTACATGTACATAAAAGCATTATGTTTAAAAATCTGTGTATCATTACACTCATTACACATATTTAACCTTTTACTTAAGGAAAAATTATCAGTATTACTCACATATTTACAAAGATTCAGAAAAGACCTCTAATTTGATTCTTCATGGTTTATTTTCCTCCATTACTGTGCAACATGCTGAAATACGTCACGAACTGGACCAGGAATGTCCCACAGGAACAGATTTAATCACTAGGGGAGTCAGAATTTGAACTCAAAACCCCCTGCGTATATCTGTACAACTTCCTCAGGCTGCACTAGCTACAGACACAGCCTACGTTACTGTGAAAAGAGGGGACAATCCACTTCCTACTACCAATGTTTGTACCAAAGTAACAATTTGCACTTGCTTTTTCTTCCCATTTGAGATAATATAGCTCAGGGCAATTTAATCTTTTTGGACACAAACATATTTCAAAAATCATGTGTGTGACAATGAAGAATTCACAGCATCCCCCACTGACTCCAGTGACGTAAAGATTAGTTCTGACTGCAGGCCCCATTTAAAAGGCTTAAACCAGAAAGACAAGGCCACTACCCATTTTTAAAAGCCAAACAAGGAATCTCAGCTGCACCTTGGCCGGAAGTAGGGAAGGGAAGCTATACCTGCTAAGCCATTCTTTGAGACCTTCATTCTGTCTGCAAAATAGCAGTTTTAGAATTTGTTTATTCCCTTCTTCCCCTACCATTTCTGTCTGCTATTACCTATGGATTGCCTTGCCCGAGATCTTAACCTCTTAATTTCCAAATTCCATTTTATGCGAGACATCCTTAGGAAATGAGTTTCACAGCAGTTCAGAAACAAACAAACAAAATCTCCTAAGCTACCTTCTCTAGGTTTTCTGAGGTATTCTATTTGCTGTGGTTTTGCCTTCCAGTGGCCAGGGCCAAGCTTTGTCTCCTGTGCACTGCACAGCACTGGACACAGTAGCAGAATGAAACAGGAGATCGTTACAAAGATCACATTGGCAGTTTTCCCACCAAATTTTACTTCACATATACTTTTGTCTTTATATAGCATCACTGAAGGAGAAGTCAAAGCTCTGTTGCTAGTGACAATGAAGTAAGCGTGTGTAACCTCATCTGTTGCACCGACTTCAATATTCTGAACACATGCACACCAAAAAAGATAACCTAATGTCCACTAAAGGTCACCTGGTTGAGATCCTAATTTCTTATTTTTTCTGGTTTCAAACAGGAAACAGCACCTGAGGCCAGGCATCTCGGACTCTCCCCACAGGGAAAGGTAGATGCGAGTGTTTTACATAAGAGAAATGAGGAAACTTGCATAACATTAGAAGATGAATCAGCAACAAGTTTGGGATAAGAAACAAACAGAAATGCTGACTCTTATCTTCCTGTTTTAATGACACAATTTATTTCAGAGATGAGAATCAAGATCCAAAATCAATTTCTAAAAATTATGTATCCATTCTGGACATTCAATCTCACTTTCAAAGATACAAATGGCTGCTTTATTAATTGAATAAAAAAATCTCATAAAATATTTTAAGAAAGTATAGATATCTATAGATATGTATTTTAAACTCTCAAAGCATCTTTCTATGATTGGTACAAAACAAATACAAGTATCTTTCTGTATGAACCTAGAAAGTAAGCCGTGTGATGAAAATCAATCCGAAGCACACATTTTCTTTTCAGAATGCATGAAATATTTCAAGTAAGTCAGACATGCCCTGCAAAAAAATAACTGGAAGGGTCCCTTACCTGCCGAGAGATGGAGCTGCTCGTAGGATCTGGCACCGCAGAAATAAGGTTGGCAGTGCTCTTTCTATGAACACTATTCATACCAGGCATTTTAGTGATTTTACAGGCTTTGCTACTAGAACTAGAGTTTTTACGTTTTTTTCCTTCTGATTTGTCGAAAGAAAGGGGTAGAGAAGACACTGCGTTATGTGCTCCCAGGGAGTGGTCCCCCGAGTGGTGCACAAGAGAAGATACAGACAGGTTAGAAGAGTCAATACTGCTTACTACCATGCTCATATGTTTCACTGAGTCTGTTGAACTACTTGATAATGAAGTCCGTCCTGAGGGCTCCGATTTGGCACTGAGTGGGCTTGTTCCGTTATTTGTATTGTGCACAGACATACTGTTATAGGAAGATGTAGCCTGATAGGAGTTCAAAGTTGAACTGGGGTTCAGGACACAGTTCTTTTTGTGGGACCCTGAAAATGAAGACGAGGAAGATGTCTGCAAAGATAATGAGGACGATGACGATGACGACTGCGGCTTTTTCTTCTTGTTACTTGAAGACTCATCACTCCGAGATGACAGGTCTTTCACTTTTGAGGATTTGCTGGTTTTTGTTTTGGATGGCTTGTGGGATGGGGAAGGGATGACTGCTGGCACGGGTGACACAGCTGATGGCGCCTTAAAAGTTGAGTCCATGATACTTAGGCTTGCAGCCACGTGAGGAAAAGCTGTAGTGTGTGACATAATGGAATTCGTATCTGATGTTGTCACAAAGGCTGCATTTGATAACATGGCTGATGTCATTATGTAAGAGGAAGAAGTGATTCTCGAACTGATAGGTGTTGAAGGAATATACACCGCACTGGGGTTGCTGAAAGGCTGCAAGACTGATGCTGGAAAAGGAGTGGAGACGTGTGCTGCTGGAGAAGGCATGGGACTATCTGCCGCAGGAGGAATTTTCCTAAATGGAGAAGGGGGGAAAAAAAAGGAAAGAAAGTTGTAGATATATAAAAAAATTCCATCCAAACAATGCAGATAGGAAATGATTTCTGGGAAGGACCAACTTATTAAAAACAGGCAAACCTAGTTAATTCTAATTTTGATTCCTATTCTACTAATCACATATAATTTAATATTCACAGTTCAAAATCAGCTCTGCATTCTACAACAGCTTAAAAATGCTTTTACTTCTGATTTTTCCCCCCCTCTTTTTAAACTTGCAATTCCATTATGAGGTTCTTTGGGATTTAATGCAAACAACAAAACCCAAAACACGTGTGTTTTAATATTGTAAGGATTCAGGAAAGCTGGGTCACAAAGTGTATTTTCCTAAAAGTTAATTTTGAAATGAGGCACATTAAATCTGTGGAGGCAGTGGAGACATAACAGCAGGTGATTACATAAAGAACTATGCAGCATAATTTTCCCTATAAAATTCTGTCATGGCACATGAGCCCTAAACTGTGTAACTCGGTTAAACCAGAACTGAGCACCACTCAGCACAAGCGCCCCATGTAGCAACGAATTGCATAGTGTTACAATTTAATCACTTTATTACAAATTTAATTTCCCTTTCCCCTCTCCTATTTTACGAAACAATTAAAAAATGCAAATAAAATGCCTGATGGCGGGATCTATAAACATGCTAGTGACTATGTTTCATTCACTGCATATGTTTTGCTTGAAAGCTCAAGTTGTGGAACAGTTTCAGTATCAACCTAAACTCACAGGTTAGATCTGATGAAGGCAGTAAATGAGCCAGTTTGGGGGTTTGCGAAGCACTTTATCACTGAGCTTAAAGAGGAAAGGAGGAAAGCTCATCCCTCTCCCACTGCAGTGCTATTCCCAACAGCTCATTTAAGAGCTGGTTAGGCAGGATTAACTAGGTAAATTATTGATTAATTTCACTGATACTGAAAAATTGTCAGAGGATTAAACAATGCTTGACAAGCTTAATAACTAGTTGAATACTATTTTGAGGATAAAATTTAATAATATTACCTCTGAAATCAGTAGAAGGTATTCAACTTCTTTTCTACTCAGCCACCATCTTCTATTATTTTATCTAGTCCAGTGTTAACGAAGAACCAGACTTCCATAATGTCTCTTAGAAAATTATTATGTGAGCTTTTCTCATTATTTAGACTAAAATTTAATTCACAGTTTAATCCTATTTCGCTTTGTTAAGAAGCTGTACATCACCATAACTCTGCCCTTGTTATCCTCACTACTGACACCTTTTCAGTTTTTAAAGGCTTACTCTTGCCCTCAAAGTAGTATGATAAAAGAGCAGCACTCGGTGTGCTGTTTTATCATAAATCAGATCCTAATTACAAGTGTTCTCTCCTGGTATTCTTCCTACGGAGACTGTCAGACAGGACACTGTTTATGGCACAATTACATAAGGGATTACATACAGTCCATGCAGCCAGAAATGAGGGACTCCTACTGCCTGTTCCTTGCTACACGAACAAAGCTGCTTACCAGATCCGTTCCTCAGTTTATTTTTAAAGAAGGGCCAGTAATTCTTACCCACCTTTGTAAAGGACTTTGAGAACGGGGGATAAAGTGTGCTTCGTAAATGTCATTATTGTTCTCAAAATACGGCCTTGCATCCCTTTACCCCTTGTCTCAGCTGGACGAGCTGCCACTACAGAGCTGCACTAGCACTGGTTATAAAATAACAGCTTTACTCATACCCCTGCTTGGGGAAGACAGGAAAAGATGGGTCCAGAGGAGGGTTGAGGACAACAGAAGAGTACAGTAGGGGTTACGCACCGTGAGCTTCCTGGGTTATATAGACAAGTAAGTATGGGTGGAATTCATTAAAATATTAGAGATCACATAAACAGCTAGCATTTGGGAAAACATTTACAATTGGATTTAGTGGGAGCAGGATGAGGCCTGTTTATTTCTTGTATCATATAACTACCGTAGAGGTTATTTGTGTTTTTCATAACAGTAGTGGTACTAGCGGCACATTTTCTCAGATGCCCGAGTATCTTTTCTCCTGACAAACAAAGCCAATAGATAACAAGTTTTAATCTTCCTATTTAAGGAAACCAAATCAGTTTTATTTGTGGAAGGCAACAGACACTAGTTAACAGCCAAATTTACAAAGCAGGAGAGAGGAACCCTTTGCAGATGAAGTGTGATCTGTCTCTAAACAGACATGACGCTGGCNAACAGACATGACGCTGGCCCTTTTACGGCAAACCCAACCATTTCCAAACTATGTCTCCCAGCACAGTAGCACTGTTACCATCAAGTTACCAGGTTAGTCAGACAAGCCAAGCTTTAGTGTTTCAAAAATATATTTAAATAAAAAACCAAACCTTGTTTATCTAATGGCTGGCATCCAATGAATATAACACAGTCCTGATAATAAACAGTGACATGAAACACTGCACTTTAGTGTCATTGCATTGGAAGAAGAATGCATATTCTGCAGCAGAATACCCCCCAAAAATCAATCCTATCTGCAGATGCCATGAGCTTTTCAAATAGTTTTTTTTAAGAACTAGCATCTCTTTTAGAAATGCAGAGTATTTTAATGCATCTGTGTGACCAAAGCCTATAGCGCTTGGAGCCTGCATACGTGATATTGAGGTGCTTCAATAGTGAGTAATAATGAGAATTTTAAGACCTCAAAGCCAGTAAGGGCACTATGGACTCAAAACCGATCATAATCCATCTTACGCACAGGCAAATGTGTTCCGAGTTCCTTATCTTACAACGCACGAGTCTTAGGGAGCAAAGGCTGAATGGTGATACAGGTGCATGACATAGGTATAAAAATCTAGGCAAAATCTAACCTCTGCGTTATAAAAGGATACGATATCAAAACGTATCTCCAAACCCAGAAAACGCTGAGCTTTAATGCTTTCAACTAATGTTAATGGAACTACTGAATTATTCCTCCCCAGATTCAGAGGGACAAAAAAAAAAAAAAAGTCCTAAATCTGGCAGAAATTTACATCAGAATAGGAGATCGTTCTGTTGTGCTGCATATTCCTTACCAGGAAAGAGAAAATTTGTACTCGTATCACTGCTATGCCTCTATACAGAGGTAGTTTTACAAACACTTCCCATGGAGTGTTTAGCTTAGAAGCTTTACAGAATTAAAAATGTTAAACTACCCACCAAGCGTAAAAATCCCACTTACTTCCACATCTGTGAGTTCAAGTGTTTTTCTACCATGGAGTTTAGTGCGAATCGAAAATGGTCCCATCTTCTATCAAAGACATAGTACCCTCTTCCCATTAAGCGACTGCCGTATGAACAAAACTGAAAGAAAAGATATTTCAATGTTGTTTATAAAAAAAAATTTCTACATTATAAAATAATTTTCATTTATAGATCAAGGAACACCTTTGTAATTTGTATCATGCATATGAAACACCTTTAAAAAGGTGTTTTTCACTATCTGCAGCTTAAGTACTTTTTGCATGAGATATGAAATATGTGCATAACGTTTCAGCTTAGTGTAAAATATCCTTCGTACTTGACTAACAAGTCAGTTTACTATCAGATACCTACGTGTGACAGGGAAAGAATATAAATGCTGAGGTACTGTTAAGGAAGGAATTCTGGCTAAT
This sequence comes from Anhinga rufa, assembly GCA_013400875.1. NCBI lineage: Eukaryota > Metazoa > Chordata > Aves > Suliformes > Anhingidae > Anhinga > Anhinga rufa. Next base: position 42,754 of record VZTV01087904.1, on the reverse strand, counting down.
AATACTCTTACTGCCTCAGAATGACAGTTACACTGTTCTGTGCACATTAAATCTCGTAATTGTGTAACAGGAATAAAAATATAACTGAAGAGGAAAAAGGTGCAATGGGAGCATCTTTAGTATCTATTTAATAAACAAACCAGTGACGTTTCAGTAAAAAAAAATAAATTATTGTCCATGGCACCTGCGCTACAACAGAGCATCGGATACACTCTTCACAGTGTATGACAATCATCTAGAGGAGTAGTAAATATTTTGAGAATTCTGCAGAGCTCAGGAGTATTTGCACTGCTTTCTCTGGAGAACTTCCTGAGAAGTCCTACTACACTGAAATGGTACGATCAGGAATCTACCCTTCCTTCAGTTCAGTCTTACTGATCTCACATTACATAGAGAACTGCCGCGACACCTAGTTGTGGGAGAGAAACCTGTTATAAATCATCTTCAGAAAACAAGACAACTCTTCATCAGGCAGGGACCAAGCTGCACAAATTCTGGCTGAGAGCAGAAGCTACTGATGCAGTAGAAAAGCATCCATTTAAAGTACTTTTCAGCTTAACGGACAGCCAAGTGGTGACTGTAACTGTTTATCTTAAGTCTGTTTCATGACAAGGTTCAACAGGTTAATTAAAACCACTACCTAAGTTGATAAACTAGCCACACCTCCCAGTGATACAGAGCAGTTACCACTAAGGGGCAGTTTAAGGACCTACTGCCTTTTCCCCATCGATTACTACTGCCTCGCTGGGAGGGAGACCATGCAAGGAAAACAGTCCACTTCAATATGAAATTTAGCAAGTTAGCATGAACCGTGCTGAAGGCGATTTACACCCTTTTCTGACTTCACATTGATAGGGACTAAGAACAGTGGCACTATCAGAAACTGCTTCAGTTGAGAGATGCTAGATTCAAAGATTGATTCAAAGATTGGTTCAAAGATAAGCCAGTGGAATTTGCCTTGAAACAGAATGAGGATCCTAAACCAAAACGGCTATTGACAGCCGTGCCTCACTTATGATGCCTGTACAAGAACTGGCTGCACTGAGATTATTTTTTAAATTGTGTGGACACATGTACAGTGAGCCTTTAGTTTTTAGTTCATAAGGAAGCAACCAGCAAAAATGAAGTAGAACACAAGTGTACCAAGGAAGCAGGAGGTTACTGTGTATCATAATACTGTATGGACTAGAATAATTGTTATTTTCTGTGTAAGAACCAAATACAGAATTTCATCTGACAGTCATTTTATGTTCAGCTCACACTTTTTCCTGGTGTCTGGCAGTAACAAGCTCTCCTTTGCTCTAGGGAATATAGACAACGCTACAGTTATCACAGTGTTTGTTTCATTTTGCGTATCATATGGAAAACACGTAAGTGAAGCCTTCATTAATTTTATTCCTTGGCTCAATTTTCATGAGAACCAACTGCTTCAAAATTCAAGAGTTCTCCCATTGCTTCTTGGTTTGTACAGTGTAAACAAATTCACACTGCAGAGATAATGCCACAAGGCAGCTCTTACTACTTACACTGAAATTTCTCACTAACATGGGAGAACGACAAAACCAGCTGCCAGAGAAGCACATACTTAAGCCAGAGCAGATGGGCTATGCCATGCTCTAGACTTTCCATTTTTAGATAAACAAAGCAATAGCTTCTAAGTCCACATACACTCACGTAAATATTTAATTACTGCTTCAAACCAGACTGTAAAAATCAACGAAGCACTGTAATAGCCCTTTGCTGCCCTATGATTTTCAGAACTATAACCAATTGCAAGGTACAGTTTCGTAGGAACTATGACAACAAAGAGACTATCTGTTCGTATCACATTTAAAACAGTGCAACTTTTTCTCAGTTTAGCAGAATTACACACGAGTTACAGTCTACTGAGAGGAAAATCTAAAAACTAGAACTTCTGATCTTCTGCTGCTCATCCTGTCCTGCAACCTACCAATGTTTGTCACGTGCCCTGAGCAGTCTTCTCCTCCTGCCTTATCCCATCCATACCATTTTCTGTCAAATGTATTTGTTCTCTTTAGAATACAGTTTCAGAACGTAAGAATTTTTACTAAATTACTTCTTTTCCCTCCCCTCTCTAATTACGTAAGAATAACGGCAAGGCATGCCAGAGACAGACACATACCCCAAGAGGTCTGGGATGGTGTCCAGAAAAATGACAGTCTAATTTCTCAGATTCTTCAGCTCCATCCGCTTCTCCTTCATCACTGGACAATCTGCTCGTTAAATCTCCTCCCATGGAAGGCAGTGGCAGTTCTGGTACGTACCCACTGTGGTTTGAAGAACTGTTGCTGTTTATGCTGTTTGCAGATGATGGTCTAGAAGGAGAATATACATTTAAACCATCAGTGTTCAAAGACTCTGCAAACCCACCTGCCGGAGTCAAGTGTCAAAGTAAATTATACCAGAAATGACCATGTAAAGGAGGACAGTAAAAGATTCAGAATAGCTGACATTTGGTCAATTCAGAAATATACCATGGGTTATCACCGAGTTAATGTTAGCAGAAGCACCTTTGTATTGCCTGAAATTTTAAATTTGCCACGATGATGAGTTTAGGATCTTGACAGAGGTGAAGTGTATTAAAAATGCAAACAAAAATCAGATGTGTAAAATCTTCTTACATTGCATCATTACTCTGCTACTTGATTGATCGCAAGCATTCAGTTATGAAACTTCATTTCATACCAAAATACTACTGAAATCAGTGTACTAAAAACGAGTGTTAGCTGACACCCTCTACAGCTAGATTAGTAAGTGAAGTAACCAGAAGGACCTCTTACAGCACATAGGTTTTCTTTACCTTTGTCTAAAATCCAAGAAACAAAGTGGGAATGCCTTTGCACCACAGGGCACAACGGTGCCTTGCCTTTCAAATGTAGCTTGGAAACAAATCATATTAGAAGTGGGGGTGAAAAGGAGTCTCAATGGTCTCAATGGTCTGTACAACCAAGTATGTATGTGGACCTCTGAGGTTGGAGGAGGTGTCCGGATCGAGCAAAATCTGAAGATCTTCTTCAATCTCATGAATTTATGGTATCACGACACAGCAATCACTAAGACTGTGGACAGGTGCCCTCTTCTGAACTGAGCAGGGATTGTTCAATAATGTCCATCAGCTAGAATTAACCACTGCAGTTGCAGTTGCAAGGGATATAGATTGTGTGAGTGCTCCTTAGCCTTCAGGAAAAGCCAGCCAGCTCAAGCCAAGTCACCTCCAGTGAAACCAGCAAGCTTTGCCTCCTCAGCAGAGCAGGGAGCACTCATATAACCTCTTCCGGCAGCAGAGCTGCAGGCTTGCTGGCTCCCAGCAGAGCGGTAGCGAGGCTTTCCTCTGGCACGGCTGCTTGCAAAAACAGACAGAACAGAGGCACTGCAGCAGAAACAGAACTGTAGATTGTACAAACACAATGTACGACTACTAAAATCCTCCTCCTCGTGTACCACTGCCTTTGCTGTTTCTTCAGCTGACCCTCGCTGAATTGCATTCCAGTTTTGTTTCTTCGACTGTAACACCTACTAAAAACAGTGTCTGGCTGTCATCCCTCTGTGCTTCTCTCTGCAAGGACTGTGTAAGGTCACTCCTTTTACAAGAATTTTGCAGACTTCTTACCAATTTATCTACAGGTATTCTTTCATTGTCCTTTCACTCAAACCCTGTAAGACCCACCTCTGCCACTGTATGAATAAAATTTCATTACGGCTTGATGAACACACAGAAAACATTGGAAATGGCTGTCTCTGTTACACTTGAGATAGCAAATACAACAAATATCTCTTTGAAATAGGGACTATCTTAGTACAAAAGCCCCAAAATGGGCACCCAGTCCTGACCAAGGCTTCTGCAAAGAATAGAAATGTGAAACAAAATAAATACGAACAAAACCAACTAGTATAGCTCTATCTACTCCAGTCAAAACTAGTACTAAAAAAACTCCAACCAACCAACCAAAACATATGGGAAGTTTACCAGAGGATAAGCAGAATTCAGTAGATCCAATACCTCATATTAGTTTTTCTAAAGAGAAGTTCACATTGTCTGTCTGAAAACTGGTTTTGTCCTTCATAAGAAAAATCTTCAAAATGATGGAAGACGTGCTATGGACAGTTTCAAGTCAGCAGTTTTAAGAGCTAGCTGCTTACATTGTCATTTAACACTAAATGACACCTTTTTTTACAAGACATTCCACTGATGTAATCGGTAAAGTATTTGCAGAGAAAAATTCTACATAAATGTGGAAAATTTCATCACCAGTACCTGCCCTGATTAATGTAAACAGACTTTTGTTCCCGAATGATTTGACTGTAAACTTTCTTAATTATTCCTGACCATTTCAGCCAAAAAAGGCAGCTAGTCTGAGATTCCCATCAGAGGGTGGACACAACTCCTGACTCCATTCGCAATCAGATCACGGGCTACCATTAAGGTTAATATAAACCATTAAGGTTAATATTAAATTAGTTTGTCTTCTACTGCTAAGATAAACTCTTACATATTATGTTTTATCATGCAATAGCCTAAAGAAATACCAAATGCTTATAAAATAAGCTGTATGACAGACTACGACATTCCTTACAGCACCTTCAGGATGCAATATTCCACACCGGAGAATTGCTTACCTTGGAAGTACAGAATTTGGTGGTCTAGATTTTGCAGGAGATGTTACTTTAGATTCTTGCCCAGAGTTCACTGAAGATCCTGACAGAGAGTCTTGTGCTGGTGTGGGCTGGCTCTGATAGCTTTCCCTTGCAGATGGCGGATGCTCTTTGTCTTTTGCAACTTCTTTTTCCCTGGATCGAGCTTTGTGTTCAGCTAGAAGGATGTCAAACTGTTTTTTACGGCCTGGAACTGCTCGTCGATGATTAAGTGAATGAGTCTAAAAATAGGGTGGTTAAAAAGCATTTGTGTGTGCATGACATTGTTTATGAGTCCTCTATACTTCTGATACACCACAACTCTAAAAGATAAAATCTACTTCAAACAACTTTAGCCACAGTTATGGAAATAAAGCTGTTATTCCACATTATCTTTGATAATTTATGAAGCCATTCTTAAGAAATGCCAACATCAAGGCTAAAATTACTTTTTGCAACAATTTTCATATAATAGAGTCTATTGACTTACCTTTTCCAAACCAGAAAATATAATTCCAATAATTTTATAATATTAAGAAGCAATGTCACTATAGCTCTTAACTTACAATGAAAAAATTGATTTCATTGGATTGAAAAATGTGCATACAGTTTAAAGCAAATTTAACTGATCATCTCTACTGACAAGCAGCACATATACATACAGATGTCCATTATAAACGTCTTACATTGCTGCTGCTTTTTGACATGAGACTTATTACTATCACAAGGGCAGCCTCCAAGTAATTTATTATACAAAAATCATGTTAATTTTTTACTAAAAAGTGACTATACTTTAACATCGTTGCACACATGAACCAAAAAAGGAGCATTTAAAATAACACTTGTGCTTCTACATGAAACGTTAATGCTTTTTGCATAACAAAATGACAAAAAAAAAATCTTTTTAGAAATATCAGTGGAATAATGCAGATGCTCTGATTCAAAGAAACAGAATTACTCAAAAGAATTACCTGAAGACAGCGTCTGAATACCATACCCATTGTCTGTAAGACAGGAGCAGGTATGACCTCTCAAACTACTGTGGTAGGATTTAAACTATAACAAAGCATCTGATATTTTATCTTCTAAGAAAAATACCTTGCAGGTGAGCGATCTTGTGCAAGGTTTCTTTGTTTCAGGATCCAGTACTCCACAGTGTTTATTTGGGTCAAATTCTCTTTCTGTTTGATGGGGGGGAGGAGGGTGGGGTGGGGAGAAAAAGGAGAAAAAAAAATAGAACGTTACAGAAATTTTAACCAGAACAGCTATAACTTTTGCTTGATAGCACTTAATTCAACCAGGCTCAGCCTGAACCACTGTTTCTAACTGCAGCACCAATCACTAGAGTGATGCGCATCACTCACAGTTGTGCATTTTTTTTGTCCTTTCATGTTTCAAACCATTTAGAGCAGGATTTCTATCACAGACTTCACAGAAGTAAGTCTGCTTACAGAGCTGTGCTCAACACAGTGGCCCAAACACAGGACCAAGCCAAATACCTGCGAGTTCAATTCCCCCTCTAACGCCGGCTGCCTCCGAGGTGAAATACAGCATTTGCAAACCTAGCTTCTGAGTTTGGCTAAGACACATGCAGACTAACAATCACAAATGTGTTGAGCAACATTTCTCTGACATACTCAGAAACTCTGAAAAACAACCCATGGTGTCTCAAAAGTTAATGCAAGATTACTAGTGACATTTTAAAAACAAAATTTACCTAATCCGTCCCCAAATCTGTGTAAAAATAATGTGTATGTTAGTTCTTATTTCCCTAAGTGAAGGGAGGCATGGAGTTTAAAGTTTTTGCGGAGATTATGAAAAAAAAAAAAGGCATTTACATGAGTTCTGCTCATGATTAACATTAAAAGTGTATTAATATTTAATGTTGTATTTGCATATTTCATTTTCATTAATATTTTAGTATTTATATACCACAGATAGCATCACCGCCTTTAGGTTATGTTAATATAATTTTAGGGTTTGCGCTACAGAGCTTCAAAACTTTTACAATTTTTAGTTTATGCCACAAAAAAAATATCTACCATTATCTTCGCACACCTTGATATTACATGCTTTAATTGGCAGACTGGTTTGCTTTTCTTTGGTAGTGGAATATAAACTATTTACCAAAGCCTATTTTAACTATACTGTGGTGCTACATTCAGAGATAATAAACATCCTGTACTCAAATACAACATTTAATCCGAGGATCTAAAAATTCTTTATAAACAAACAAATGGGAGCTAAGATGAAGACAGCAATTCACAGCTATGTTACAATGTTATGACAGCGTCACAGCAAGTAGAACAGCTGGAAGAAGAAACAGGAGGCCAAGTAGCCTACATTGGACAACAGTTGTCATCCAAATATCAAAATTACTAGCAGTTTTATGTATTCTGCTATATGGACTTAAAAATGATAAAGCAAACTAAGTGGTTATGTTATTGACCTATCCACAGAGATGTACCAAAAAGAGAGCCTGGAAAAAACAGCTGGCACTGGGGTTTTTGCTGAAGTCTACAAAGGGACTGAAATCTGTCACAAGTAGTTGCAGTTTCTGTGGCCATTACAGCATGAGAGAAACAGAAAAGTAGCTGTGTACAACTAAATAGAAGAAATATTTTTTTCTACTTAATGGATGAAACCACATGTTCGTGAACTTAATTATGAGTTTAATAATACTCATTAACATGAGTTAATTCCCCCTGCTTTTTGAGTGTATGATTCCTATCACAGTTTCCTGAATCACCTGCCTAAAAACCTTCAATGCAAATTAAAAAACCCGAACTAAATAGACTATAGGGACTTATAAACATGCCTTCAAATGAGAAACCCTGAGGGTAACCATAAGGCTGTGGAATGTGTTCTGAAAGTCACCAGGCAAGGACTGTTTCGGACCAACAGGGAAACACTTCAAAAATCAAAAGTGCTCCTCCCTTGGTGAGCATCCAGATTGCTACTTGTCAATGAGAGTGTCCCGGCCAAGAAAGACTTGCAGGACTGATTACAGCAAAGCCAGTTTTCAGGAAACCATATAGATGTAAAATCAACAGAATGAATTGTAGTCAGAAAAAGCGGAAGCCTCCGCCATCTACCAAACAACAAAGTAACGTGCTTTCACTGAGAAACAAAATACTAAACAAACAGAAAACCACTTCTCCCGGCTGAAGCCTGTGTGGCGGTTCCAGACAAATCATGAACATCTAATGGCCAGCTACGGACCTGCCTGGTTTGGGCAACACGTTAAATGAAGATTATCATCTTCTTATCAATAACAAATGCAGCTTCTGACTACCTCTGTATTAGGAAACGTGTAGTGTGAGAACCCCTGGACTCCTGTGCACAGGCACAGCTTGAGAAAGCTGTTTTTCCAGAATGGATTCCACTTCTTCAGGTTTGGTGGACGGAGTAAAGAGCATTCATTATAACCTCAGTGAAAGAAAAGGAAGGGCCAGAACTGAATTGTCTCGAACTCCTCTTTGCAACACAACAAATATTCTTGGTGTAAACTGGGCGTCTGCATTCTTCAACTTCACCCCAAAGAGAACAAGAACTAAGGAAAATTTAAGGAAAAAAAAATATTTTTTTGCAGTTTGCTACTAGGGAACACTGATCCACTTATGGTGGGCAGCTACAGACTGTCTTTTGTGGTTCCAGGAGCTGTTTCCTCTCTCTCACCAACAACAGCACTCCTGAAAAGAGGGCAGGTTCATTCATCACCCAAACAACCACCAGCCTCAGCAAAGAAAAAAAACAAACTTCAGCCACAGTCAGGGAAATGGTATGAGAGAGAGTGGAGGTTGCCAAAAAGGAAAGAAAACAGATGTAAACCAGTTGGACCTATTAAGGAGCTTCAAAAATTAGCAGCTGCACAGTTCCACAGCAGCGGACTGAGGGAAACCTAAGTCACTTAGCCACTGTCTCATTCTTTTAATGTGAAATGAATGAAGTTTATGGGATATCTAAAATAATAATCTCATTGACCTTCCAAGATCTTTTTCTCA
>VZTV01087904.1:4416-34073 GCA_013400875.1 Anhinga rufa | reverse complement strand
GTATAATAATGGAGAGGAATCCATCATAGTGACACACAATCTACAGGCAATTCATCTACAGTGCTCTCAGGACTTCTGTTTGCATCATTGCTAAGTTACTGTGTTGCTGCATCAATACGTGAGGCACCAGAAGCAAGACTGAACAGATTCTAAATCTGATAATTATAGAGGAGCTTTAAAAAAAGTATCAATTCTGTGCATTTGTTAACCATATAAAAAGAAACGAATGCCTATCAGAGTGCTCAAACAGTCCTGTGCAGAGGTCCAGTCTATCTGGAAATTTCCACCAGTGAAACTTCCCCTAGCCTAGAAGACACTGCGAGTGACAGCTCAGAGACAGAATAACGATGGAGTCACCTCCACAGAAAAAGCAAGCAAGCTGAAAGAAGGCCCTACAGAAATGATTCTCCTTTACGAACACATTTCAGCGAGCACTCATACAGAAAAGGTACGAGTATCACCTACAGCCCTGCAGGGGTACATGGTGACATGAGGAAAACAAGTATCTCATAAAGCTTCAGTTTCAGTTGCCCAAGTAGGAATTCAGAACTGATTAGCTAAATTAAGCATCTAAACCGTTAAAGGAAATAATAGGTTAAAAGAAACCAATATTTTAAATTAACTGCAAAATGCAAAGAGTTTTTTATTAGAATAATAAATTGGATCTTAGCAAGTGAAATGTAAGGTTTAAAAGCCCAGTCAGCTACTTTCTCTTCATATTTTTTTCATTTTTTGGAATGCTATCACAAACAACGGTTTTGTTTTCCTATATGCCACCTTTAACTAGTTAAGAAAGCAATCAGTGTACTGAATCCTTCAAGGCAATGGCGTTGTTCCATACCACACACAGCCCTAGCAAACACCTCGCGCCGCTCTGGACTCAAGCCAAGGTAGCAGTGCCATAGGCTGACTGCCAAATTTGAGAAAATGAAAAAAATAAACCTGATATTCAGTCAAAAAATCGGGCACAGTCATTAACTGGAAATGAAAGCATTTATCTTGTACAACTTATACTTGGTTCATAACTAGTGCACATTTAGAAATCATGTGAACTAACTTTCTGCCAAACTGACGATCTAATGCGGATCATGCTGCCATTAGCAAAATTAGCCTTTCAGTACACACAAGAAGTTCCTGCCCAAATCACAAAGTAGTGCCAGCTGATGAATAGAGCCTGCACAGCTTCTGAAGCTGTAAACTCGAGTCAGTTACTTTTGTTAAAAAAAAAATAATCTCTCAAAACACTTTGTTTCCTTTCAATCTGAACAAAAATATGTTTTCAAGCTTGAAGGGGCAAATTCTCTACTCGCTGCCCAACAGCTGGCATGGGTCACCTCCGGGGAACTCCACAGAAAATAATTCTTCCTCCCAATGGATGGCAACCTTTCTAATGGAGCCTCCACCCTCCCCCCATGAAGTGTTCTGTGCTTCAGTGGCAGATTTGCACGAGGACCTACATCCTCAGTACTGCCCTGCCTAAGGCCATCCAGGGCATTTCCACATTTAATGTCGCTCCCTCAACCCTGTGTTCCTGAGAAAGCTCGAGATCCCCACCCTACAAACTCATCACTCATATGTGAATCACACAAGGGGAGAGGGGTGGAGGGGAATTATGACTTTTAAGACTTCCGCAGCATTTCCCATATCTTCTTAGAGTTTTCTAGTATTTAAAACCAAGAAAGAAGATTCTTTACAAAATCATGACTTGATGTATAATCCAATGTCTTAAACCTCAACTGTTCAACTTGATCAACTTAATACTAAAGTCACCCAACCAAGGTACATTTTCTTTTGTTGTAAGCAGACCCAAATTATATAATTTCTGCCTTTCTGTTTTAATGAATTTACATCCTTANNATCCTTAAAAATTTATATTTGGCTTGTTGTCCAGTTGAGAAACTCATTAAACACTAATTTCAAGCTAAACAGAATGTGTACTTTGAAAATATTTTACACATGCTAAGAGTGTGAAAACTTTCTTTTTCATATATGCAAACTGGCATCTTACAGTAAAATAATAAAAAAAATAAATAAAAATCAAACCAAGCCCAGGCTACAGCATTTTATTTAGTATGTTATTTCTGAGCTAGAGAAATATTAACAAAGAAAGAGAGACTACCTCAAAAGATGAACTACAACATCACTTACCTGAAAGTCTTTTGTAAGGCTTGTTACTGCTTTTAGTGCCATTTTGGTGTTTCTTATCTATTGACGAAGCTATAATTCCTTTGCCATTCAGAATCTTTTCTGGTGACGGTGGCACAGACTTGGATGTCAAACCAGATTTAACCAAAGTTGGAGCAGGTATAGTGGATGAAGAGGCTGAGGAGGAGGAGGAGGTGGTGGTAGTGGTTGCAGAATTCATTTTAACATTGGCACCATCTGCCTTCACTAGGTTAGGAATTTTCTCTAGACTGACTACTGGAACAGGAACGCTGCAAAACCAAAGAAAAATCTTCAAGTTGTATTTTCTGTACCGAAGACTGACAGTTACTTAATCCCTTTCCACAGATAAAAATTTCGATGCAAGTGACACAATATCTTCAGACCAGGCTAAAATTAAATACTTAGTACTATTATTGACTATTTTTGTTCAATCAAATGCTTACAAAACCAGGCATTTGTAAAGCCTGGCAATGTAGACAATGATGAAAACGAACCTTTGTATTTTTTTTTAAGATCCAATCCCCTACCATTCATAAACAAAATAAGTCTTTGGTACTAAGCAAAACAACCCCTTACATAATGGTCCCATGCCTTTAGCACAAGCACATATCAGATATGTGTATGCTGTACTAAATTCACCATGGTAATGAAATAGTTTGCTAACAATATTAATACTTTTAAACAAAACAAAAAATAATTAATTTGCTCAGATGTGTCTGAATGACATATAGGAGAAAAAATATTTTAAGCAGAAAAATCTTAGAAGTATTAAAATCCTTGATGAATTGAGCTTTACTAAAATGTATTTTTAATAAAATCTTACAAACTTAAAAATAAAAAATTTCCCAATATAACTACTAGCTTGGCCCTTTTCAGAATAAAGTTTGCGATAACTAACTTCTAACTTAACTACAACCACAGGATATCTGCGGCACTAACAAAGGTTACCTTCTCAATTTGGCAGCAGCAAAGAGAGAGACAAGTGATTTTCAGTTCCAACATTATTTTAACATTCTGGCTCCTATCTGCACAAGGAAATATCCAACAATGATAGCAGCCTTCTACCTACCCAACAACTCCAAAATTGGATGTCTTGTGACTACTGATTAATATATAAACCATAAATTATCTTAAACAAACCCGGAGAAAAAACATTAATCTAAAACCCTAAATTCTCAGAGCTTTAAAGCCCAGGTTTCATTGGAGGCTGCAAATGAAAACATCTCACTTATTCAGTTCTTCCCATACACTGCCTGAAGAGTTGCTTTTGCCAAAGAGTTGACTGTCTGCCTCGTAAGTAAATTCACACACAGATCATGCAAAAATGACAATTTTCAGACTATCATTTCACACTGAGCAAACAAAAGAAAGACAAGTTTTCTCTAACTACAAATGCAATGACGTTTAAAAGGTAAACCAAATTCCTCATCTAGAAGAATGAGTCTCCTTAACAGTATTCCTATCTTTTTCTTTCTGAATTGCACAGAACTAAGCTAACCTCTGTAATTTTAATCCCCAGCATAATGGTGACAGTTGAGGAGGCTGTCCCACACAGAAAAATTTCTTAAAACTTGGGGATTCTTTAATCTGTTATTATCTTAAAGGTTTAACTTGATGTACACGCTTAAAGGTAAACTGAAACTTATTTATAAGGAGTGCAGGATGGCCCCATAGCAACCGTACTCAAAGAACAATCTCTTTGTTGCACATCACTGCAGTAATCTTGCATGGCAGTGCAGAGCTGCTACAAGTGCCTTACTCATGTGACATTTGTTAAATACACAAGGGCTGTTAAATCAGTATATATTCTGAAGTGCACTGGCACGTTGCAGTTCAGGTAAGCGGAGTTTCTTGTTAGAAACCACACTGTTGTCAGTGTCCCAAGACAGGCAACATTTGCCCGTCTGTACGTCCCTGTACAGTTTGAGGCTTCCCCTCATTCACAAGTCTCACATAATTTCAGTCTTTTGTGTCTGAAGAACGGCACCTTTGCCACATTCTTCCTACAGAAGGAATGGTGAGCGGATGTGGAGTTTCTAAAAGCAGAAAAAGATGACTTTGAGATGGCAATCTCCATGGGACACACTTCGGAAACATTGGGAGCAGGGTCCAAAAGAACTCAAGTCTTGACCTTCCTGGGCTACTACAAAACCTCTGTTTCTCCACAGCTGATAAGCAGAAAGCACAGCGTGTGTGGACTTTGCCCCTTTTTTTTTTTTTTTAAATACAAGTGGGTACTGCATTCAACATTAAGGAACTCTAGCTTCATCTCAGTGTAACACACACAAAGATGAATCGATAACCAAACTGCAAACTGAAGCTGCACAGGACTAGTGACCATGGTCAACTACTAAGGACTAAAAAGGTAAACCATCAGAAATGCTTATGTTTACATTTAATGGTCAAAGAGAGTTCTTTTCCCAAACTGAGTTTTTTTAAAGTGAAAACTGAGGATTTATTTAAAAGGTCTGTTAGAAAAATAAAAAAATAAGGTGCTTAATCTGATTTACTGTATTTTAAAAAGGACTTTTGAATGAAGAGGCTGTTTTGATTTATTAAAGACAACTGCTGAAAGGGACAATTGGAAAAACAACATGCAACAAACATAAAAACAGAGGAAGGGCACATGACAATCAGTAAAAATGAGAGAAACGGGAGTACAGACAATTGCCAATTGCCAAAGATGGGTGAGAAAAATCTGTATTCAGTAAAGACAAGTTTACTTTTTTTTTTTTACAAAAGAAATTCTAATAATAATATCAGTATCTACTTAAAGGACAGTAAAATAGTCATTAGCAATGGAAAAATGACAGAAATGTTCAGTATTTCTTCTATACTAAGAAGGAAGTATGATAATGCTCTCCAATCAGATAAAAATGGGGTTTGATTCCCTCAGGAAGAGTAAAGTGCCAGCTGAAAGATCATAATTTTTTTTTTTTTTACATAAGCAAATCTGGATAATGTGGCCATGGGTTCCAAAAGAGTTGGAGAGATATTGGGTCTCAGCAGATTAATTGCGATTGGAATATTTGGCAACTTAGAGAAGCTAGCTGAGTGCTGCTGTTGCATCCACGCTGAAAACCCAAACCAGAGTGTCTTGGAAGAAAAAAAATGGAAAAACTAATAAAAATAAACTAATAAACAATTAGTTCACATGGTTTTGCTGAAAATCAGATCTTGGCAAAGAAATCTGGTTTCACTTTTTGACGAGGTTACCAGTTAAGCTGACAAAGATAACTGTGAAGACGTTCTGACTTTTGAAAGGCGTTGTAAAACACAACTAAGAACAGTTTAAAAGCAAATGTTAAACAACATAAAATTAAAAAATTGCTTTTCAGAGATTTATGATTTAATAAGGGTGCTTGCTAGGGGGACTTTTTATCCATCATTACCATGGATGATGACTGACATGACTGAAAATGTCACTGGTCTTTAGAAATAAATATAATATTACTGGTGATACCATTTGCTGATGGAATCAGGATCGAGGGAAACTAAATAATGAAGAGACAAAGGCAGTTATAAAAATCAGCATGGAGTGTTTGGGAAAGTTCATTAATTCAAAAAGATATTTTAATACAAGCAAATGTAAAGTTACACATGAAATAAGCTATTCAGTCTGCAGTGAAACATGGTGAAACAACATACTGGAAGATAGCGACAAAAATATTTAGTGGTCACAGTGGATAAGCACTATGAACTTTTTTTGTATTGTTGTGCTTATATTAAAAAAGGGATATGGCAAATAAGGACCAAATTTAGTTTTCACGTGTCCCTGGTTGCACAGATACTAGAATATAGCTTCCAGTGTTTCTGACCATTGGTGTTCCAACACCAATGTGATGAATTCAGAGGGAACCAGAAAAAGGCTACAAAAATGTCTGAGGGCTACATGAAGTGCTTGATGATGACAGGCTTCAAAAGCTCATTCTCTTTTTCAGATAAGATAACTGATTTCCTTCTGTTTTCTCATGTTGTTGATCAGGCAGTCGGACTAGATCATCATGTTGGTCCCTTCCAACTGAAATATTCTATTCTAGTTCTATTCTATTCTGATTCTAATTCTATTCTATCTACTCCTTCAGCAGAGCCTGTGACAAACTCCTGAAACAAGAGTGGATTTCCATCCTAAGTATATTGTAGCAATTTATTTTAGTTCCAAGCCATTGCTTGTCACTGTCATTCCCAAGCAAGAAAAATAACTGTAGTACGTCACAACACTCCTCATACCTGGAAGCTCCTTATTACCTCTGTTTTCCCCTTTCTTCAGGCTTTTAAAAATTATTTTTCCTTGCCGTTATGTAATTTTGCTGGGTTTTTTTTGGGTCACTCATAACGATATTCATTCTAAAATCTAAGCCATTCTTTGAACTCTCTTCCAACTTGTGAGAAAAGAAATTCACAAACATTAAAAAATATAAAACATTGTTCTCTTCTACATTTCTGGGATCACCTCTACAACGTAACAAAGTAGTGCTTTAGTGGTTAGAATATGTGGTCCAAGTTAACTCTGCTGAATTTTTTTTCCAATTCCATGCTGCATTAGGAATATCCTTAATCTTGAGTAGCTTCACTTTCTCAAGCTCTGTATGAATAATTTCCTAACACAAAGAAATAAAAGACTAAGAGATGATTTAAAGAATCCTTTGAAAAGTGACATTATACATTTTAAATGATTACTCATAGGCATACCTTTGTGATCCTATTTCTGTTTACAGAAAGACTGTCAGTTTTCTACATGTTGATGAAAACCATATAATTTCCAACTTGTTTTCTTGATTTTTCAGAGCTTCTGGCAGGCAATGGCTAATCCTCATGGAGGGAGGTCAAGGAGACTTGCTTCGGCTGGTATCTCAGGACTAGCTTACTTTAACGCTTTACCCCAATTTTACACTGCCTCAGGATCACGGACGGGTGGAAATGAATGTCCTGTAGCATCGCAGCACCAAAATCCTCCAGGGCAGCGCTCAGAAGCTGCGCTGGGGCACAGCAAGTGAAGCGGCATCCTTTGGGCAGGTCAGCAGCGAGGGACAGAGTTCCTGGCCACAGGAATGCCTTTTATGAAGGGTAAGTATCTGGGGTATTCTTATTAATTATGATTGCTTGGTCATTATTATTCTTACTACCAATCATCTTACTCTTTGCCTTTATCTCTCTATTTTCTACAGTTTTCGCTATACCTTTTACCACCCTGACTGCAAACGATGGTTTACGTTCATCTTGTGCACAGCGCAGTGGTGCTCCAGCACTGCTCCACTCTCTGAGCACTGCTGTATTAATAGCAACGATGTTAGAGAGATACAGGGGAAAAAAATCAGAGCTGACAGATATTTCTGGATGATGTATTCACAATAATCCTTCATATTCCAACTACAAGAAGGAAGTATTAAAACAGCGGCTACAGAAATGAAACAATTCTAGATCTCTTTCATCTGATCATCTTGATCATGCTTTTTAAAGCATTAGCTGAGGAGCAACCTGGACCTCTGCAGCGCATCTTAGAGCAACATAGGATGTGAAGAAGAGAAAGAGCTACTCAATCAGTGTTTAAGATGATGACTCAACCAAAACTCTAATGAATTAAACAACGGAAGAGTTGCATCTATATGCAGGGAGGCATGACAACAGACATCTACTGGGCTGTGCTGTTGCAGGGGCCATTGGTGAAATACTACTGCTAATTGGAACAGCTAAAATTTAAAAGAAATGCTGTATGAAAGAATCAGGGAAGCGCAACAAAGGTTATTCCAGGTCTGGAAAGCAATCATTACAAGTGATACAATTCCCGAATTAAGCTAATTTGATTACAGTCTGGAAGAACCTATGTCAAGTAAATATTTGTGGTACGAGACTACAATGTAACAGACAAAAGCACTGAATAACGGGAAGCTTCCAAGGATGATAAGCCACCACACACTTGGATACATGATGAATCCTATTTGCATTTTTGAGACAAATGTATTTGTGTCGATTGAGTATTTCTTTCTATAAGATAAGTGGGTGAAATTCTATGGCTTGTACAGACAGCTGAACAGAGGATATGATCTTATCTTAAAAAAGAATACATTTTATGAACAATTTCTCCTTTACAAAAATCAGACCTGTTGAATATTTTCTAGAATTCTAAATAAAAATTATAATCTGCTAATGGACTAGGAACAAACACTTTCTTCTGTAACAGCTGTCAGCTCTCTATAACCTGTGATGATTATCAGACTGATTTTATTTTTTAACAAGTCATGTAACCTAAGGCACTTAACACTAAACTTTAAAGACAATTTCATTGATCTCCGCTTCAGACTGTTAGTGATTTGTTAGGTGATGATTACAATATCTTTAACTACTATATGCCTCATTTTTCCCCACTGGTAAACAAAACTACAGTATTATGTCCTAGCAGAGCTGCAAGAATTGTGTAAGTCACAGGTACAACTACTACATATTCATTGCCAAAGAATTAACGGAACAGTGCGACAGTTTTAAATGGCTAAATCTACCTTGTCAGTCATCAGTAAATGTTTGGGATGTTCCCTAAAGGAAAAAGGGATTGGTGGAAGCGCTCAGTTATTTTGTTTCCTTCCAGCTTTTACTGACTGACAGAATGCCATCTGTTGCCAGAATGGAAGATATTGTTTATAGATTCAGTTAGTATGCAGGAATGTGGATACGTAAGTTGCTGTCTGTAACACTAGGACAAGAAACAGGTTTGTAGTCAATAGTGTTAATATTCTAAAGTCCTTTCTGATTTTCCTTTAATTAGACTTTAAAAACAAATCCTCACTTGTATAAAACTCCTCTCCAACATTTAGACAAGAGTATTTTTTAAAATAGTAAATGAGGCACTTACACCTTACCTAGAATAGCCTCCATCTCATCTATGTATGTGTAATCTAAACATCCAGATTTTCTAATTTCAGAATTATATACCATAGTTGTCCAGAATGCTCATCATGCTTGTAGAAATGGTGAGTTCAGATTTATAGGAAGATTAGATTTTGATCAAGTTTGTTCCAGTGCAAGGTAAATTCTATAGCTAGGCAGAAGCCACTCACTGAAATCATACCAACTAGTGCACATTTTAGGCCGAAAACATGAGCTCTTACTTTAACATAATTTGAGTTTATGCTTTGTCTCATGGGTGAATGGTTTGCATTAGATTGCTTACTGCTTTAAGGCAGTTTGTCCAGAAACGCTACCTAAAATCATGACCTTCTTATGCTAGATACTACATATAAAAGGGAAGGATCTTTACACAGTAAGTAGATAAAACTTAAAAAAAAAGGAAGCCCTACTATCTCGAGTTTACAGACACAGAACTGAGGCCGAGGAGACTGAGTCGTAACAGTAGCCTGTGCAGAACCAGGAACTGAACCCACATCTCTTGAGTCACCAACCTAGTGACCTAATCACAAAGCACCTTTTCTGTACCTAACTAAAGACAAACCAGTTTCTTATGGGATAAAATAGTGGCCCAGTTCTGCTCTCATTTACATTTTTGCAACTTGGCTGCTATCATCACAGTCACGGGAGGATGGGCCTAGCAGTCTCAAAGCCTATATGTGTGTATATATATCACAGTACATGATGTAAGACTCCCCCAAAATAGTGATTTCTGCAGCCAGAATTTTCTTCTGTCTTCTTGTAAGGCATCAAACATTATCAAAATGCAGAATGAGCTCCAACAGCAGCTGCTGTAGAAGAAAAATGACTATAACCATGAAGTTTTCACTAACATCAGTTAAGCCAATATTAAGAATTCTGCAAAAATTATCCTACTGTTTAAAAGCATCAGTTTTAAGGGCTGATACTGTAATGGAAGACAGACCTTAAAGATAGCAAACTGGGTCAATATCTCACTTGCTATATGCACCTTAGAAAAGTGACATTTGATATAACATCAGGAAAGTAATGCAGTCCTCCTTCCTCTTTATATATATATATATATGTGTATGTATATTTTTATTTAAAAACATCCCCGTTTCCTTCCTTAGGAAATGTATAGGCTTAAACTGTAAACTTAATATGAGAATATAGATTTTTTTTTTATGATTGTGCAATATACATCGAACCATAGAATTGTTTAGGTTGGAAAAGACCTTTAAGATCATCAAGTCCAACNAAGAGCCATAAGGTCTCCCCTCAGCCTCCTCTTCCCCAGGCTAAACAACCCCAGTTCCCTCAGCTGCTCCTCAGAAGACCTGCTCTACAGACCCTTCACCAGCTTTGCCCTTCTCTGGACACGCTCCAGCACCTCAGTGTCCTTCTTGTCATGAGGGGCCCAAAACTGAACTCAGTATTCAAGGTGCGGCCTCACCAGTGCCGAGTACAGGGGCACGATCACTGCCCTGCTCCTGCTGGCCACACTATTCCTGATACAAGCCAGGATGCTGTTGGCCTTCTTGGCCACCTGGGCACACTGCTGGCTCACATTCAGCTGGCTGCCAACCAACACCCCCAGGTCCTTTTCCTCCAGGCAGCTTTCCAGCCCCTCTTCCCCAAGCCTGTAGCGTTGCATGGGGTTGTTGTGACCCAAGTGCAGGACCTGGTACTTGGCCTTGTTGAACCTCAAACAGTTGGCCTTGGCCCACCGATCCACCCTGTCCAGGTCCCTCTCCAGAGCCTTCCTACCCTCCAGCAGATTGACACTCCTGCCCCATTTGGTGTTGTCTGCAAACTTACTGAGGGTGCACTCGATCCCCTTGTCCAGGTCATTGATAAAGATAGTAAACACAACTGGGACATACTAGAACGTAGAGATACTTATTATTTTTTTTAATGCCATCATCTTTGGTAACTATTATTTTGGTACTTACCATGGTTTATCCCGTGATACTTTTGAAGGAAAGACTGTGTGCTGTTTGCTACTGGAGGTAAGTAGATTGTCTTTGGGCGTTTTGAATGGCTTTGAGTTGCTGCTGACAGGGTTATGGCCGCTGATACAGGATTTCGGTTTCATCTGTACTAGAGATGTCCTGGAATTGCAGGCTGGAGAAGCTGGAGAAGGGGAAGGTTTACACATTGAACCGTGTCTTCGTTCTGTAATTAAAAAATAATAAGTTTTAAAGCATTTCATAGGCTAAAAGAAAAAAAAGAAGTCAGGGAAGAGGAAATTCTTCCTCTCTATGCTAGCTACAATGATTTCATCACTCTGAAGGATACCAGTTCATTACTGTTGTGAATGTAATCAAGCCAATGGTAATTAAACAAAATCAACTCCATGAAGTGCTCTGAAAAATGTAAAAAATAGTAAAATAAATGCTAATAATCTCCCAGAAAATTTCACCAAGAAATCTCAAACCATTTTTTAAGCAATAAGCAACCACCAGCACCTGTGTGAGGTACACTAGATGTCCCAGCTCTTTCATGTAAAGAAGAAAGAGAAGAGTATGTAACAACAGCTCAGCTGACTCAGTGAAATACTCTCTGATGGACATGAGATTGCTTCTATGATGATTTATGAAGAATTCATGTGACCCAGTTATTGGGCAGTTTATGATTATCTTGTTTCAAGTTTAATGGGAAGCTATAAGGAAAACAGCCAAAAGACTGAAGTAGAAAAAGGTCTATTGCTCCTAGCCTTTCCAGAGAGGCAGGCTCTGCCTGGTTTGTAGCTTGGAGGTTATCTCCAAGCACCATATCTCCAAGCACCAATCAAGGTAAAAGCTTATTTTTTTCCACACAGAGCAAATGGCAAGTGCAAAAAAGCAGGAAGTTTATATATCAGTTACAAACACTGCATCTGGAGGTCAGGCTCTTGTGTAAGCGCTGTTTGTGCTCACATGAGAGACCTCTTAAGTACTGCAAAAAGCAAGGCCTTGCTGACCCTGCAACAGGAGAACAGGCTTCAGGACAGACAGACTTCAGCAAAATTGGGTTTGGTTATTAGTAGTATTTTTAAAAATCTAAATGTTCTATCCCTGATAATTTTAAATAAAAAGATTGTTTTAATAAGTTATTTAGCCATTCTTTACAAAATATACTCCTCCAGGGGAGAATTGGAGTATGTAATTATATACTTCTCGAGGGGAGAAGTGCTAGTGCTTGGCCAGCTGGCTGATCACAGTATGCTGCAAACAATGTGCCTGGTGCAGTGAACTTAAGCACAACTACAAAATATTACAAGAGGCGGGAGCTTTTTTTTTGCTGAGAGGCGCTATAAATCCTTAACAGTCCCGTCCCCCATTTGCAGGAACACCCTTTCCCCTACCCCTTCACCCTGCAGGGAGCCAGCGCCAGGGCTCCCCAGCCAGAGGCAGCGGGCGGCACAGGCAGGCTGGGAGAAGAGGAATTTTCCAGTCAGCAGGGCAGTGCTCAGCAGCAGCTGACTCTGGCTTGCCAGCACTGAGAGCCTCCATGGTGGGGACAGCCAGGTACCCTGCTACTGACACAGTGATCAAACGCAGCAAGCGTAATGTAATTATAGACCAACAACTTTGGAGTTCTGGAGTTTCTCCTTCAGCATGTAGCAATTCTTCCTCGTCTAAAGCCTTCAGCACTTAACTTGAAGATCCAAGCGGGTGCTACTCTTTGAGCTTGCACAGCACTGCTCCATCAGCCAAGAGCAGGTTAAGGAAGCAAGTGACCTGCTGCTGCAAGGAAAGGTTTTGTATTTACATCATCGACCCTGCGTCACTAGTTTGATATTTCAAGGATAACTAAGAAAAATTTTCCCACAGAGAATCAAAACACGACAATTTGTCTGGCATCCTCACAAGTAAAAACTTGCCAGTAGCAGAAGGATTCATCCATGATTAATTTGCAATAGGTGAATACCTCAAGAACAAAGATAAATGCTTAAAATAATTTAAAGAATATTCTAAACTATTTCTATTATATCTCCAATGACTCAAGGCATTTTCTATTAAAGATCAAGCACTTCCATATCTTCAAATTCACAGCTTTAGTTACAAATGCTGAAATTCCCTCCAGATTCTCCTGCAACTGAAGAACAAAACAGTCCTTATTTTTTTAAAATACAAAAAGTAGCTCCCCTCACACCCCAAACGCCAACTGTCATTTGCCAGTTTTTATCCCGCCACACACCTCAGTGTGCAGCCTCTGCCTTTAAAAGCCCTTTGCAGGATGCAGTTAATTTACATTCATTTCACCTCACATTTGTGGCAACAACCGTGTAAGCTACCCATCTGCCTCTGAAATGCACAGTTCCATTCACTATTTATTTAGTTAAATAATAGTTATGGTTTCAAGATTTACCAACCTTCTCAGCAACTACTTAATCCATTTAAATTAGCTTAATAAAAATTTGCAACTTTCACATTGAAAAGTTGAGGACTGATGAAAAGGAACTGGTATGTAACCAACAAAACCAACCTGTATATAAAGTGAAACTTGGGAAAAAACGTGATTTCTGTACACAAATTATATAAATTCAGGATTAATTACTCCAATCTTCACCACAACTACCAGTTTTCTCAAGAATGACTGTCTTCTAGTAAACTGTGTCTTCGATATCATCCCTATGGATATATTTGGAAGTGAAATACACTACAAATCAGTACATTAACTTTGGATTTTTTACTATAACATAGAAAACAGTGGAAGAGGCACTGTTGTGATATGACAATATAATAAAATGCATCCCACTGTTTTAAATTAATGTTTACTGAAAAGTTAGGGAATGAAAAGACCACAAGATTATTTATTTTATATGAATGTGTCAGATTGGTGGCCATTCTTGTGATCAGAACCAACTGGTGTTTCCTTTTACCTCCTCAAAGTCCCCTCTTCCCCCAAAACATGGCTTCAGAAAGTCTTCCATGTTTTAGACAGCCTTTGATACATATTTGAGAATTATCAGCATTACCCAGCTTGTCTTGAAATTTCCTAGAAGTGAAATGGAAATTATGACCATCATAAAGTCATACAGGAGGAAGAACGTAAATAGCCAGTGCCACACAACTGTTGGTGTTCTCAGACACTGCTTGACGGGCAAAAATGCACATTTACTCATGTAAGCAAATGTCACTTTGGTGTCAGCAGGAGAAGATGGCAGCCACCCCTTGCAGGTAGGGCTACAACAGAGAGCTGGAATAGTAACTCCCTCCAAGAGGGCAGAAAACCACCCTTTGAGCTGGGCAAGCACAGCTGCAGGAGGCTGGACTTGCCAAAGGCATGAAACCTCACAGACAAATCTCAATGGTAGGAGCATAAATCATAAGTAAACATTGAATATTCCTTTTCAAGAACTATTAGGTTGCCTCTCGCTTCCTCCTTCCTTACTACATATGTGGTAGTAAATCAACCTTAGACATAGGTAGTAAGTTTCAAAGAGAAACGATGGGAATATATGACAAAGCAAGAAGGCTGTCAGCTGTCAAAATCAACTGCTTAAACCCCGGTGGCAGTGCTCCTCTAAAGCGAGCTTCCTGGTCACATCTGCTTTTAAAAAAATTTCTACTAATTTGCAAATTCATATTTTACATATATGCAAGGAATTTCACACAATATAGAAACCTGCTATTATACAGCCTATGTAATAAATTAATGTGTGACTAAAAGACATTTGCACATCAAATAGTTGTTATAAAATTAGATATTCACATACTAACACAGTCAGGAGACAACCAGCCATCTGCGTAAAAATTTCTGTGCTCGCTTGCAGTTCAGATTACATCTAGCAGGGCAGGTGAACTTGTACACACAGAGCTGCGGGCATGGCTGTCCCTGTTTACATACAGAAGTGGCACAGTCACTGGACATAAGTGAACCTAAAGTAGAATGAAAATTTTTGCCCCTAAAAATGAAAAAATCCTGCAAGGCAACTAGAAAACCGGTTGCTGCAATGCTATGAATGTGTGCTCAAGTTTAAAATATGAAAGAGAATTTTTCCGATTCATTTAAATACTTCCAAATGGATGCTTGAACTCCCCATAAATAACAACACATATTCTGTTTTGCTTCTAAATACCAGTTGCTGTCAAATCCAAGAGCAGAGAGAACACAACCAAAGTTACAATCCTCTTTACTGCATTAATCCTTCTGCAACCTCTCAGCCGTCTCAGCGCAGCTACTGCAGCAAGTGGCAAGCAACATGTGACTTCTGCTGTCAAACAGTTAATGTATTAATGACATTAATCTTGGAGGAAAGTTTAACACTCTCTCACTGAATTAACTGCACTTTCTAGAGAATCAATTTCAGATCAATATCTGTTATTTTTTTCTAGTTAGTGGCAAGAGTCTAAAAGCCCAGCGCTACATATCATCCTAACGCGCGCTGCAAACTAACTCTGCACAAGTAGCACTGCGAACAATCTTAAACTATTCCAGGAGATTCTCCACGTCCTATGGAAACATGGATACAGGCCAACCTTCTCAGCCAAATCTGAATTGTTTGTAGATGCGAAGTCCTTATGTTGTTGGAGGCTTAACAGTCCCTGAATCTCCAGGGCTTCTCTCCCATGCCCTTGTACTCCATTTCTGATCCTCCTTCCTGCACCCTACACAATGCAACCCCCTACCTTTCCCCAAAACCTCTGCTGCAACTGCCAAAGTCCTCTAGGTCTGCCTTTGAATCTGTAATTCCACTGGATCCTCTCTGACAGGTCACCAGGGAATACTAGCAGCTGTTTTGCAGGAAACGCCACATCTCCTTCTAATCATAAGCAAAAAAGCAAAGCAAGAAAGAGGCAACACGAGCTCCAGAGCCACAAGCACCACGTGTGGGAAAAAGAGGCAAAACCACATTCTGAGTAGAAAGTCTCTTCTCGAATTTTTGCCTCGACTCTCTCACATAAGATCAAGCATTCGCTTAGCTCACAGCAAACCTTACAGACAACGGCACAACAGTAAATATGCTGCCAGTAAAATACGCCAACCATGTTTCCAGGTGGACTGCAGTAGTTTTCTACCCAAAAAGATCTTTATATGATCCTAAAGTTTCACTGCAGATATCTCTAATTTAGACTACAACAAAAAAACATTTCTTAGTATATCCCACCTACATCCATTCTTACCCAACATGCTTCACTCAAAATTCATCAAATCAAGTGAACAGTTTTTGCTCACAGTTAGTGCCTTCTCCATCGGTGAGACACAGAAGATTGCAAAGGAAAAAAGTAATGAAACAGCTTGAGAGCAGAGAAAGATATGCCTTTGGTCTTTCAGTATTATTTTTTTTTGCAGGTAGTTGAAACAAAACAAAAAAAATCCTCTAACGTTGTCAGAAGAGAGACACTAGAACTTTGTCAGCACCAGTCATTTTGAAACATTACTCTCGTTTAGCACGATCTGACTTCCTGCGTATAAGAGGCCTAAAGCAAAAATCAATTTTAGGTTGACCCATGAATAACTCGGCGCCCCAGTGTTATGGATTATAGCTTGGTATTACACTTGGTAAAAACAAACAAAACATCATTGCTACAACCAGGAAGGTAAGAAAGTTATTTGCTGTTAGTAAACATTACAGATTAATAAAATTCCTTTTAAGCTTGTATTCATTACAACCCTTGAGTTCATAGCCCTTTTACTTAAAATAGCATAAACTAATTTATCTGACTGCCCAATGCAATATAAATACTGTTTGTTATTCCCCATTTACAATATTTAAGCAGATGGTAATGAAATTTAGTATCTCATCCACAATGTGATTCTATTCCAGTAACATATCACAGGCTCGTTGATGAAGATGTTACTTATGGTAACTCCATATACCACCTATGCACAAATTACAGTTTTTCTATGTACAGTATATCCTGAGGTGTTTTGTTGCACAGCCCTTCACTGTGCAAGTTGAGCAATGTATACTTACAATTTCAGTAAATAGTAAGTGAAACCTGCCACCTTGTACTGATCCCAGTTCAAAGTTTGCAAATGTACTTGGCATTAATTCTAATAAAACTAAAACAGGAAAAAACCACACATGCCCGAAAAGCAACAGCCAGCAATCAGAAAACTGAACAACTAGACCGCTTGCAGAAATGTGTCATCCTGCAGTAACTGGCAGCTGGTTCATAACAAGAGTTCATAAACACCTTGTAAGCACTTTCATTTTGCAGCCACAGTCTGAAAAAACCTAACAAAACCCAGTACATGAGATTAAGCAAAAACAAACTTGGAATTGATGCTAGCAAACTACAGCATAACATTGCAAGACCAAAGGATAACTTTACCAGTTTTTTTGACAAAACACTATTCCAAGTCCAGCTGAAAAAGTTTGGAAACAATATCCGCAAACCGTTCCACCCTTCTTGCACTGCGTACTGAAAAGGAAACAGCACAGTCGGTTTCATTTTGATACTTCTTGTAAACTGACAAAGGAAATAAACTGCCAGCTCAAACCCCCGGACTGATCTGCTGCATAAAACGCAGCTCGACAATCGCAAGCTTCATTCCAGGTCAAATGACATAATTGGGAAATTATCAAGTGCTAAAATAACCACCATTCTGCTGGTGTTTATTTACAATAAACACAAGCTTCGCTTTCTGACATAAACCCACGAAAACGATTCTCCATTTCACAAAGTCTACAAGTGAGTAGGATCAGCAAAATTATGCAAAACATCCTGCTAGAAGAAGAAATGTAAACTGAGCCACTTACAGAGAGGAGCAGGCTGCCAACTTAATCTGATTCTACGACGACTGTAAACATGTACTTTTGGAACGTGAAACGATTCACATTGCCACAAATGCCGTCAGAGAAACACAGCAACGTGATTAGGTATTCTGCACACGGTAAAAAAATCAGGCAGATGACCTGCTGCAGCAAATACCAGATCAGCACTCGCACACACCAACTGTTTTGACTACAGGCACTTGTTAAGCACCAAGTTTCAGGTCCTACCAGTTGGACACCAGAACTGATCTTGTGCCAAGAACAACAAGCGCTGAAAACGGCTGTGGGGTTTTTTTTCTTTTTTTTTTTTTTTTTTTTTTTTTTTTCTTTTTTGTTTCCCCAATTGTTCTAGTTTTNACTGCAGAAATGAACCAAAGTGCAAAATTAAAAGCAGCAAAAACCACAAGCATATATTTAGAGGAAGACACTGCATTTTTTCTTTCTTGATTCAGGAAAGAAGGAGGGTATTTGTACTTATCACAGTAGGACGAACCTGCTCTTTTCCTGAAAAATCTTCTATTTATGGGATAACTTGTCATTTGCCAGGGTAATTATAAGAGACAGAACAAATAATCTCTAGAATATCACTAAATTACTCCTAAGTGGCCAAATTTCATAAAAAGCCACACACTCAGCATTTCCTAGAACTCTTCCATTCCTCTTCAGTAGAAAGAATTAAAAAAAGAAAAAAAAAATGAAAAAAAAGAGGGGGTCAAAAGGAACTCCAGCACAGCAAAAAAGTGCTTCAAATAGTGCCATTAATTACACTAAACGTAAAATGAAGCTGATGGGCACATGTCTGCTTCTTTTACAAGGATTCTGAGATCTAAAGACAAAGCTCCAAGGTATCACTGACATATCAGAGAGACAGGAAAACAATGCAGGAGTGAATAGCTTGCCCTGGTGACAGTGTCAGTCTTCACATCACTGAGCTGGAAGACCTATATTTAACTGGTGTCAAGGCTTGTATCTTCAGCTATAAAGACGGATATTACTGATTTACGGTATTAACTTGATTAAAAAAAAGAGTTGGAGATTGAAGTAGGAATTCATCACTTCTTGTAATGACATAATTCCAGATGTGTAATCAGTATTTGCCACCTGACACACTGCAAACTGCAGGAAAAAAATGACAATTTTCTACTATAAATCGTACATGTTTCTTAGCTCAGCAAGGCCAAAAAAAGTAAACAACAGAGCAAGTGAATCCCAGGTACACACTTTTTTGAGTGACACTCTAGCAAAGCAAAGCAAGGAGGGCTTATGCACAGAAATTTCCCGTTCTGCTGGAGGAGATGCTCTGGTAGTCCAACATGAAACTAGGGAGACTTCCTGGTGCATCTGGGAGTGTTTGAGGTAAATACCACCTCACACCTCGTGTCCAGTGCTTATACCACAAGGACAACCCTCACCACCTTTCTGCACTGGTACCTTATTACCTGCTGACCAGGGGTAATGGCATTTCCACCATTTTTATTCTCAGAGCAAGGAAATGTAATCCTAACCTTAGGGTGGGTGCATCAGGTGAAATGCTAAAATATTTTTAGCAATCGAGCAACAGTACTTTCCTTCAAGCAAAGGTAAGCACAGCCAACAAATCAGAATTTTGTGGGTGATATTATATGTGAAGAGAAATCTTTGGCTGTTTGTTGGATGTAAGAAAAAAGTACCTTTACACTTCCCACCAAAACAGAACATGAGGAACAGCACTCTAGTTTACTAAATATACAAATTTAAAAGCAACTCACCTACTAATTCCTCCAAACATCCAACTTAAATAACTTTATTCCAGACACACTGTTGCAAATAGAGGAAAATTTAGTATTGCCATCCTCTCATGCTTCATATTCTGTAACAGACCCGTTTCCTCAGGCCTCAGGCAGACCTTTCACT
Source organism: Anhinga rufa (assembly GCA_013400875.1). Lineage (NCBI taxonomy): Eukaryota > Metazoa > Chordata > Aves > Suliformes > Anhingidae > Anhinga > Anhinga rufa. The sequence goes on along the minus strand of VZTV01087904.1, from coordinate 14,443 downwards.
TTCAAGGTCATCTGACGACACGTATTTTTATTTATTTACTTATACTTACCAGGTAAAATATTTCACTGTATCTCTATCTCCATCTTTAATTATATTTATAAAACAATAACAAAAAAGTAATATATGTACATTATTGTTTTAGGAACTCATAGGATATTTCCCCTCATCTATCATGAAACTATTAACAGAAAACTGATAGTTCTTTAATGCTTTACTTAGTCCAAACAGATGTAATGGCATTTCTTTTTACAGTTAAGAAAAGATAAGCCAAAGAAGAGTGAGATGAGACTACTGAGGTGGTTTGGCACAAAACAATGCTGTACTATGACTCTGAGAAAACAAGCTATCATTTTTAGGAGACTGATGTTCTTGATCTCTTTTTGTGCATAATATGCCAGATTTTATTCAATATCAAGATAACGCATTGCCAGCTCATTTTATCATTCCTTAGAAGAAACTTGTACAAAACCAGTAACTTTACTGAAATTAGGCCAGAATAATAGCTTTGCAGGACTTGTATATAATCTATTGTTTAAACCTTCTGGCTTTTTCAGCTCTGTTACTTGGGATCCAAAACCAGCATCTGGCGAAACAATGTATTTCTTAACAAGCTGTTTTATAAGCAGAGAAATAATGAAAAACGTTTTTCTAAAAATCCAAGTGTTTGATCCCTAAATTTGCTCCATCTCTGTTACCCTGAGGTTCTCTGCCCCGCAGCACCCTCACTGTTTCATCCCATATCCACAGTACTTTGCCTGCCCCGCTCCAAAAGAGACAGGATAAGCTCTGTCTGGTCTGTAGGTACATGTGACAACTGTCAGTACAAGCGTGCTACTGCCACATGAAATACTGTTCTCTGGGGGCACATAAATTAAGGTGTCTCTTCACAATTGCTGATTTTCACAAGATTGCTGAAACTTCGTATTTTTGAAGCCAAATTGGCAAAGAGTTAAAAATTCTTAGACAAAATTGGTATAATCACATAAGCCTGATTGCTATTATTATCATTATCATTATTATAATAATTATCAGCTTTTAGAAAACTCAAGTTAAAATTCATATATGAAATTTTTTACTTGCTTTTCTGAGTTCGCTACTCCTCGTGGATATTCCCAGGCATCAGATTAAACACCCTTTGAATATTCTGACATCTTTTGAACATCCAGGTAACCAAACAGATCTGCCCAAATGAGGACGGTTATGTTTTGAAAACTGAATGAGCTTATATTTAAGTTTCAATTCACTTTATCAAACCCTGCTACAAAAGCAGCATGTCACTGCAGAATATTTCCTCATTCCAGATGTTTTAGGTAAACCAGCTCACTCATCTTTCAGGCACATTATTTGCCATAGATTATAAAATCTGTTATTTAGAATGCTGCAGGAATACACACAAGTGATAACCCCCCAATATATAGCCTCCAAAGTGAATGTACAAAATAATTCCTGAAGAGGTCACTTGTTCATGTTTCCTTCACTACATACAACAGCTCTTACAAACAGCAAACCAAACTGTCAACCTTACGCAGGACAAACCTGAAAATACAACACTGAAGGATATACCCAAATACAAAAGTGGGTTTGTAGGGCACTTTTATCTGTTCGTCTCCCCTAAAAATCTCTTTAGTTCTATATTTACATGCAACTTAAGATCTGAAAAGATGGTTTCTTCTTTAACTTGCATCATTCATGACTTCTAACTGCAAAATAAAGAAACTCAGACCTAATCGCACATGAATGAAATAGATGTAAATCAACCTCTGAGAGTCCAAGTGACAACTACTTCATATTCTGGCTCTGAATGCACCTCTTAACCATTCTTCATTGCAACGAACTTAATGTATTATAAATTACTTGTTTTGAGTAAACTATATAGCTGTTCATAATACTAACAGCTTTCCCCTCGTTGACCTGAATGGGAGAGTGTTGTATGTCTACAATTCTAAATGTCCATTCTACCTATATAAACGATTTCTTTCAGATGGGCCTTTACTCAGTTTTTTCAAGCTATTATATAATCAATAGCAAATCGAGACTTCAAAATTTGTTGAACTATGGTCAGCATTTCAGATGCTGTGTGAAGAAAGGTATTTTCCAAGGCCACACAGCAATTAGAGTAGGGATCTGAATCTAAGGTGTTCCAAGTTTATTCACCCACTCATGTTGCCTCTATCATGTATTAATGTGGCAGGAATGGCACAGGGGAAGGAGACAGGTGATTTCTATTACAGCTACCTACCAAGGGGCATGAACTCCACAATGTGGCACAACTGCGACAGCCCAGCTGTGCAATTCAGCTTTCCCCCCTACCACTTCCAATGCCTTGGATAACCCCTATCATCCAGTGCAGGTGGCCCCAAGTTTCCATGCATCTTCTCAGAAGCATACACAGACTATATTTTAGGAAAACATAAATGTGTAGATGCTCACCAGCTGAAGATACAGGATGTTTTTCCTATGAGGCGCTCCAATTACTTTCTATAAGCTCATTGGGGAGAAAAAAAAACACTTCTCATTAAAACAAGGCATAGCTCAACTCAGAATAATTCCTGCGAGTTTTAACATGGACAGTAAGCAAACAAACCAAGATCATTAGAAGTCCAACTTGCAAGCAAGTCCACATGAAGGCATCAGTTTTACCTGAAGACATTTAACTATGAGAGATATACAACAGGAGGTCTATGAGAACATGCATGCAATAAACATCTTTCCAAGGTATCAAATGTTTGACATGCATCAGTTGTTTTTGATTTCAACCACCTCAGTCAATTGGAACATAGATAAAACATATTATGATTATTTCCTAGCAGGGCTTAGCAGGCTTTTTATAGTGCTAGAACCTGGTTTTATCCATGCTTGGTGTAACATGTCACTTCAGGTGGGAAGAACCAATAGTACAGCTGTTTGTCAAGAGATGAGAGTAGTCTTTGGTCAGCCAAGAAATTATTACAGGGGGATTAATCTTGGAAGCTAACAGGAAGAAGAGAAAACAATTTTAAGACAAGGATTTCAAAGTGGGTTATTTATAGTCAACACTCAATTATCCATGGTCAGATTATCTGTACCAAAGATGCAGAAACAAATCACCTCCAGCTGGGCTCATCAGCCCAGGTGCAGCTTGGTGAAAATGTTCCTATACTTCTAGAGATGGCATGGGTCCAGAAATCTATGCAACAACTTTCTTTACAGTGTAAGACTGAAGTCCTTTTTTTATCTAAAGTGAGGCTCTTTGGTTGTCTCTGTATGGCACTGCCAAAAGCAAGAGCATTGGGGAAAATGGCAAAGACTCCAGATGAAGCCACCACCTTGCAGCGTTACCCCGTGCTCTGGGTCCCAAGAAGTTTTATTAACTCAGGCACAGCGTCAAGCCTGAGCTCGCTGTGTGCATTCCTGCCATGCTGCGTCAGGGCTACGTCCTCTGCCTGGACACCAGGGAGCTGGAGAGCTCAGTGCAGACAAGCACAAGAGACTTGTGACAACGCAGGAGCCAGGTACCACCCAGCATGGCAAACACTAATAAACCCAAATACAGCTGGGATGGCCTCCGTGCAGAGGGACTGAGCTGTGAGATCACTTGAGATTATGATTTACAGCTAAGTCATTTAAGCCAGATATTCTAAATATGGGAAAACTTTAAACACAAATGCTTTCCTAACTGCAAGAAAAACACAGCAAGAGACAATACCAATCCAGCTTGAAGCTGTTTTCCTGGCCACAATGCCAAAAGTGTAATTGACAGTGAAATAAAAAGGTAGACAGGGAAGGAAATGGAAAAAAATCCAACATTATACTTCCTACCTGCCAATTGCTTCCTCTGAATCACACTATCTGTGTTCACGCTGAAGGGCTGAAGCCTTTCTCCATCTGCCAGGAGATAGCAAACTCCAGAAGAGACTTTATGCACTTTAGACTCTTCTGGAAGTTGTCCCTCCACATCAGATTGATGCTGCTATAGTTGAAAGAAATCCTACTGTTTAGAGATAACAAGAGCTACTTGTAAATTGGAGGAGTTTGAGATTCAGTTTATTTTCTTCCAGCAATGGGAGTCACTTGACCAAAGAGGCAGGGAAAGGACAACAAGCAGGATACTGGCATGAAAAATCTCAGCTATAATCAGCTGACTCCAGCTTGATTACAGAGGAGGAACTAAACTCTGTATTTGGCAAATGGATCACAGAGCAAGCCTTTTCCAAAGCTTTTTGCTGAGTCTGCCAACTGGTAGCTAGACAGTACAGCAGATTTAACCAGCAATGGCTAACAAGTGAACCAAAAGTAACCATGACTGAGCTATCACTCCTGGGGTTTGCCTACTGTATCTAAATACTGAGAGAAAAGGTTTATTTACACTGAAGTGCATAACGTGTAGCAGAGAACTGCTCAAGTAATTTCAAATGATAGCAAGAAACAGAGGGTCACAGAGTGTAGGATGAGGTAGAGGAAGAGGGTTAACTATCCCACCAGAACATCGTTGTAACACTTGCAGAAATCTGCAGGTCCTAAATCTACAACCTTATTACCCCTCCTTTCCTTCTCCCTAGTCTCAAATGTCTTGACTTTCCAGGTTGCTTAAGGTCTGAGAAACAAGTAATTCAAGAAAAACAATAGTTCAAAACCAGAATTCACTATGATAACTATTACTTATCAGAGAACTCTGGCAGTTTTAGTTATTATTTCTCCTTACATTTCAGATCCCTATAATGCCTATTGCCTAAAAGGTGATGGCAGTAGAAGTTACAAATGATTTATTGTCTTTCTTTGCTGTTTTACCTTAGGACATAAGTTTATTCTCAGTATCGGGGACTAACGTATTTTGGAAGGTATAACATTCAGCAAACAAAAATGGAAAATATATCTTCTGCTGTACAGTATTTGCAGGTCTCATATATGGCATTTATCTTGGAATACATACTAATGAGGACAGCAGCACAAGCACTAGAAGGGAAGGGACTCAATTACTGTAAGAAACAACTGCGAGCAAAAGACTGTTAAATATTCAAAAATTCATATCAATATAAGGCTTAAAAGTTTTCACAACTTATTCGCTGTAACAAGATTAGGTCAACACTCCTCTCGACCCCCGCCAAGCCCCAATCAAAAGGGGAAAGACCATAAATGCAAAATCACTGCACTACCTTACTGCCCTGCTGAAAGTCTCAATTGCTGTAAGGTTTGAGGAAAGACACCCAAGGTATTTCCCTTTCCTGGGGGCTACTGCCACAGCAAATTTCAGCCTGTAACTTCCAGGTAAACTGGCTGCATATCTGTCAAGCACATACACGTGAACCACACTTACATAAACTTTCTGCTCCATTACTGCTCCCCCCACCCCAAGATATCAATTCTAGCCAGGAACTTGATTAGCAACAGACTGTGAAACACTTTCAGAGAACTTCAGAGGTGGCACTTACAAAAGGACTGAGAAATTTTACGGCACAAAGGCCCCAGAGCAAAGTGTGGCACCTGGTATCAGGCCTTGTGTATTACGGCTGCAGTCATACCGGGGATCAAACAGAGATACAATTTCTCTTTCTGCTCTTCCTGCCTTTCAGAAAGCTCACCTGGCTCACCTTTGGCTTCTACCTGGTATTAATTCATAGTTGCATTACAGCATAGGAATAGAGACCGGGCACGTTATATAAGATAACCTTGAGCCTTTCAGCAACTGCTTCCTGGAATAGGCTGCTCTCGTCCTGCAAGTACAGCACGTATTGCTTCCCCCAGATGTAGCCTCATAGATTCAGTACATTGAAATAGGCTTGCTGAACCCACTTTCATGAGTAATCTTGATTCATCCGGCATCAGGGACCTCTCTCTTTTTAATAATTTTATACCAATTTGCATGNCCCCCCCCCCCCCCCCCCTTTCTGGTTAACTGTAAAATTACTGTAGTGATATGGACTACTTTTGTATTACGTCTGTCTTCCTCTTCATAATTACCTGTCAAAATCTGTTACATAATGAGTTTAAACCAAATTATTCTATGCTGGTTTTGTATTTTAATTAAATAGAAAGCAATACTGATCAGATACCTCAGGACATTTCTAGCTTTACAGAAATCAGAGCTCATTTCACAGATTTAGACAGATACCACCTCCAACAGGTGGTTTACCTGGTTTCAGGTAAACAAGTAGGTTTTCTTTTTTCCCCTGAAAACTCTCAAAGTTTTCTAGTGTCACTTAGATTTCATAGTTATAACCATTTAAAAAATAATGCAATGGAGAAAGAGAGCCTTAAGTTTTTCTCCTTCTGAGTTCATTAGTACAAATAGAGGGAGGCTGTAGTCCATGCACACACCAAGTAATTCAGCTGTAATTCATACTACAGCATAGCAGAGGTAAAGCGGTAATGCCAACATTAAACCTGATACTATACAGCCCTCAAAGCTTGCAGGTAATCCCTCTCTTTCCAAGAACTCCACGCTGAGAGAGAAATCAGATATATTTAAAGAATAATTAAGTATCATGACAGTATTCACTTCCTTTTAATTTAAGCTTACATATCTAGAACCATATCAAAGCTTCCAAAAGCAAATGCTCAGCAATTGCCTTGTTCTTTATTCAAAAAGCTCTATGGAATATATATAAAGGAGTCCATAAAAAAAGTTGACAGCTGCTAATTCAAGAGTCAGCAGTTTCTCATTATAGTGGCACATTGTGTTTAAACTGCTTTGGTACCACTGTCATGTTATTAATCAAATAAAAAAAAAAGCCCAACTATGAATTATGTATTTCTAAAACACTATCTATTACCAATGTAATCAGACACAGTTCATGCTATTTTTTTTTTTTACTACACTGTCACATGTGAAATATATGTGGTCTATAATGTGGTATAAACATATGACATACAAATACATACTATGCATAAGGGAGAAATCACAATAACTTCTTTGCATATACGAGTCTAGCTAAGTTTCTAGTTACCTGCCTCTGCTTTTCTTTAACCTTTCCAAAGCAGCTGGACACGAAACTTAGTGTCTGGTCACAACTTAAAAATCTTTGTGGCAATTTGTGCAAATAAAAAAAATCACAAACTATATTAGGTTCCAGGATTGTAAGCAACACAAGCTATCATATTTGCAAAAGACCATGCTGATATAGTTGAGGAGAAAAAAATAAATATCACAGTACAGATAAGCAAGGGTCAAAGTTCTGGTTATGCTTGCAGTTTCAGTATTGGCACTTCCTGATCTGAGTCTAAAATACTCTTAACTAAATCTATTTTGTCCTATGCTAAAGTAATGAACTACTTAGCCTTAAGGGCTGCACCAAGCCTACCCCAGGAGAAACCTCCCAGAGCGGGATGGGAGCCGTAAAGGCACCCTTGCACCATTTAATGTCTCAGCTCATCTGGAGACTGTAAGAGTTGCTGACAACCCTTATATACATGCCACCTCCCTCCACATTACAATGGTATCTAGAACTGTGGATGTTTCTCTCCAGCAACAGCTGTGCCGTATAGCCTTGTAGGGCTCCTGCAACAGGTTGCTTGCACCACTGGCTCCTCCTTGGTGGCAACAAACCAACCCAGGGCCTTTAGTGACCCACGCTCACTTCGGACCCCGCTGCAAAACCCCTGCCAGCGGCACCTTCCCCTAGTGCGCTGACAGGATCTCCTGCGGAGACTCGCAGCCCACCTCCGGCGGGGGCACAGGCGCAGGCCACCCTGCCCGCTGCCGGGAGAGCCCGGGGGGGCCGGGACAGGGACCGCGAGAGGCCCGGGGGCGGTGTGCAAATGGACTGATATAGTTGAGGAGCGGGAGGGCCGGGACAGGGACCGGGGAGCGGAGTGGGCCGGGAGAGGGGCGGGACAGGGACCGGGAGAGGGGAGAGGGCCGGGAGCTCCCCCTCCCGGGCCCGCCGGCAGCGCCGAGCAGCGCTCCGTAAACAAGAGCCGGGTTTACTGACGGATGCTCCCAGCGGGCATTAGTCTGGGGTTTGGTTTTTTTTTTGTTTGGTTTTTTTTTTGTTTTTTTTTTTTACTCTCTGTACTTACCGCGACGAGCGGGAAAAGCCCAAACTGCAAAAACAAACAGCAAAAAGCTCAGGAACGGCACAGTAAACGCTAAAATTTTAATAATGAAAACCCTATTTCATTTATCACGCAATTCTTCTCCTGAAAAGTTGTCAAACTCCTAATTTAGTTTGGGACAGCTTACAGAGAGCAAGTCCCTCCGCCGCCAAGGAGCCAGCAGTACCTCAGCTTCAGGCACCTCCAGCGAGGTTACACGCTCTGGCCTCTCCCAGGCTCTAGCACTTGCTAAACTCCGTGGAAAATGCATGGTAAAATTAAGGTTCTGAGGATCTAATAATATTTGATTTTTACAGAGTGGTGTCCAAGTGGACCCAGAATTAAGATCCTGTTACAGTCAGCTGCTGGATAAACACAAAGTTCTTTATCACCTATTTTTCTTCTTGCAAGTCCTCCGTACTCACAAGTACACTGATACCAGAGCCGCAGTGTCACCACCCAAAATAAAAAGCTACATCAACAAGCTGAGCTTTGCTGCGGCACAGCTCAGCGTGTTAAAGCATCCCTCAGCCAAACCCTCAGCCAGCTGGCCTCTGCTGGAAGTGGCGGGCTCCCCCTCAACTAGAAATACTTCCTTCAGCATAACTGGCGCAATTTGGAACGGAAGCACATTTAAAACTTACCTGATGTCATTCCAAGTAATTTGTTTCAACTATATTTAAAAGAGCAGGCCCTCAGCACTCCCCACATACATGCAACTCCTCTTGCAGCCGAGTAGTTCTTGGCTTGTCCACTAAAACCAGCCAAAACCATCAATTTGTAGCAGACCAGCATGGGACCCCAGTTTAAATGCACAGTTATTCTCACAGCTGTGTCCAACATGAAACACATCGACAAATGCAAGCTCACATCATAAGGTATTTATAAATGTTTTAGGATTAAATTCTATATATTCGCACATGTGCATGGAGTGCTGTTCCCCAGGAAATTAAGCTGAAATATGTTCTCTGGAGTGCTGTGCTCCCTGGCCGCACACCCTCCCCAACTCTGCAGGGATCCCAGTGGGGCAGCAGCAGGAATGGCCCCAATTTATTCAAGTTTCTTTCTGAATCACAGAATCATCTGCCTGAGGCCTTGGAAGAAGAGAGAAAGCAGACGGGGAGTGTGAAAACACAGAACCAGCACTCTCAAAGATTAGTCATGGTAAGTAAGCTCCTCAGTGGGCACTGCGGGTCCTTGTCACAGCAGTTCAATAGAAAACAGAACTGGATTCAAGACATCCTCACTCACTGGGCCCAAAATGGAGCCCAGAAATTTAGCCGACAGATCTTCGAAGGTGCATAACCTATTGGTTTGTGGGTTTTTTAAAATGTTATTTGAACACAGGGCTTGAAGTAAAAAAATAAAACAGATTATGAGTTTAGGGCATGAGCCTACTTAAGCAAAATAATCCTCAATGCTTCCGGGATTTCTGGGTAGGAAAGCATTCACTGCAGGTATACATGCCTCATGGAAGAGGCAATCACTGAAGCCAAGGAATAATGAAACAAAGTAAAATATGGGAGGAGAAATAAGCAGAAGAGAAACAAGTAACATGTAAGTAATATCAACCTGTAAATAAATAAGAAGACAAGTAGTTAAGTAAAAAGTTTAAAACTGACTGGAAAAAAAAATCCAGCAAAAATATACCCTCATAAAAAGCTCCAGCAAAGCTGAGAAATTGTAGTCTGAAAGAAACTATGGGTTGTGCTGCACACCTTGATCGTTTTATGGCTAGGATGTTAGACACTGCCAATACCTGTTTCTGTGTCTCAGGTTCATGCCTGTGCCGCTGTCAAAGCAGGCTGTAACACATAATCCTGCGATCCACTGGACTGCCAGGCTGCTGCAAAGTGAGTGGAGATTGCTTCCTCATGTGAGCGTGTGATACAAGTCATATCACAGCTTTTGAATGGCCACTAATTCATTGCGTGGTTGTGGCTGTTAAAATATAGCACAGGGTAATGTTAAGGAAGGGTTGACTTCCATGTAGAAACAAAACAACGCAGCAGAATTG
>VZTV01087903.1:277-16923 GCA_013400875.1 Anhinga rufa | reverse complement strand
ATCCCCTCCCACATGGAAGGGTGTAACATGCCCAGGCACCACCCCCACCTTCTTGCAGCATCTTTAGTGAGCACAGATTACAAATAAGAAAGAAAAGAGATGCCAGCTGGCTGATGTGACTCAAAATGCTTACAGACTGGTGTCTCTTTATCTCTGCTAATGGCATCCAGAAATCTGCCATTTGGGAGAGACAGCATCCTTGCTACTCTTTCCAAACTAAGTCAATAATAACCTTCCAGGTTTGGTTGGAAACTGCAGATACTGTTACTTCTGGCAGGTCTTGGTGAGAGAGTAGATTCTCATTGTTTTCCAGAGCCCTGGATGGTCAGTGAAACCAGGAACACCAAAAGGAAATATAGGAGATTTAACTTGCGTTAGGGTAGGTGAATTTCATCTGTAGAAGTTCCAAGTAGTATTAAAGTGAACCAATTTCTGATTGCTGAACTGAGAGCTCCAAGGACAGAGGAATCGCAGGTGGGCATGAGATGAGGTGACATACTGTAGTATGTCGATATAGCCAGGAAGAATGGGAGATCTTGAAGATGAAGCAAGTAAGTAAAATTTGAGTCTGGGTCTTGTGTAGGGAAATACTGTTACATGCAAAGAGTTCTCTAAAGTTCTTTGAACTGGAAAGGGCCCATTGCAGCCACCTGCCAAGCTCTGCTGTTGACAAACCAAGAAGACTGTTAGAAGAATTCTTGACTTTAAGATAGAGAGCATTTTCAATCGGCTAGATGAGGCATCCTTCATATCCTTAGGCTATCATGGTACAAAAAGTGCTGCTTAAATCATCTAGGGAAACTTAGTGTGCTGCTCTGATGACTTGATTAGCATTAAAGGTTTCTTTTATGACATTAAAAATAATGCCAAATAATTGTTCTTGCTTTATGCTATACTGTAAGGGGGGGTGAGTGTATGGATGTGTGCCTGTGTGAGAGAGAAAAATGGTAATGTTCTTTAGTAACCCAGAACAGCTATGATTGCCTGGATCATCTAGAAGCACAAGATGTTTTTAGCAATTAATTTATAAACTTAGCAGATGTTTGTTATGGCAAGAACCCAATAAAGGACAAGAGCTGTTCTCTGAAAGACTGGTAGTATGTTTTCCCAATAACTGAGGCTTAGGAAAGAAATCCACAAACTTTTATTTCCTTATTGAGAAACACCTATTTCATAAGGGAGATCTTCTGTTAAGTTTCTAATTAGAATATCAGTCATAAGATGCTTTAATGATCTCACAGAAGGAATTTAAACAATTGAAAAATTTTGCTTTCTTTACTCAATACAGTTTGACTGTTCTTGAGAGCTGCTGTTGAATTGTATAAAACATTGGTTTGGGTAGCTTTTTAAATAAATGAAGGAAAAAGTAATTTCCAGCTTGATTTTTGAGTACACTGTAATTTCAGCTGGTAGTTAAAAAGTAAAAATAACTGTTTCGTATAGAAAGCAAACCTAATTGACTGTGTTGTTCTGCTAGACACCTTTAAAGAATGATGCCAGTTTCTGATTGAATTGTGGAACAAGAAATCATACTTCTGCAGATGAAGCTGATCAAATTATTGTGCAATTTTTGTATTGAACAGGATGGGGGAGAAAAATTCCTTTGGAATCTCAGACTGTGTTTCTCAATCTGGAGCAGTATTTAAAAAAATGAAAGATAAATAAAGGAAGTATCATTTAGGTAAATACAGGCATTCTATCTGACCTGTGTTAAAAGGATTAATATAAAATGAAGCTTCAAATTTTTATAGAAGCAAAAGATCTGTATTAGACCATGCATGAGCACTCCTCAGGAAGGATTGAGCATTAAGGTACAGACTTCAGAACTGAGTATTGGCTTTGCTTGGAGTGAATCAAAGTATGTTGGATGTTACTACCTGATGGTGTACTGGTTCCAGAATGTTTTTAGCTTGGCAATTTTCTCACAAGTGCTTGTTTTCCATGCCGTGCTTTGTCCAGCTGCTCATACCTACCTCAGTAATCCCAGCACTGTTCTTTCTTTACTTACTTTCTGATCCAGTAGACGTTAAGCAGAGCTTGCTAGATTGCTTTTTTGCATCTCATGTGGTCCAGATTTAGGTGTCCTCCTGGGTTCAGATCCAAGATGCCTCCCCCCTCTTAATGTGTCACTGTCAAAAAACCAAATGAAACAAACAAAAACCAACCTACCAACTAAAAAAACCCCAAACATTTTCCTCAGCTGTTTATCTAACCTACTGAGACAATAATTGTTTATTAATATTGTTTGTTAATAATTGTTTATGGCTTGCTGAGTTAAGGGTGAAAAATTATCCAAGACTAACCTACTAAGACTAACTGTCCTAGACTGTGAAAGTTCAACAGTAAGATCCAGCTCAGAAACAAGAGTCAGATGGGGCTGATGTTAGATGAGTTGTGTGGGGGCTTCAAAGGAATCTAGCCAAAGGCAGGAAGGGTAAAGGTAAAGAAACATCAAAGACAAAGGCTTCCCCTGCATGTTCCTGAATTTAGGATGCATTCTGTGTAGTCTGCTGCTCAGCTATACACTGTGCTCCAAATGGCTTTTCAGGGTGGTCTGTGATAGTCCTGGGTTTGGCTGGTGAGAGAAAAAGGCTTTAGTAGCATAATGGCAACTCTGCTGAGCACCTGTGTGGAAAGAGAGATTATGACAATTTCCATTAATTTGGGCTAAAATGGCTCAAGGTTGGTTGTGTATTTTGCAAGCCAGATCTGCAAGTGTCACGTTCCGCAATGGCTTTTATTTTCCATCAAAGCAAATGAGTAAGAGAGTCCTGCTTAACAGCAGCACGCTCCCCGCCCCCCCCCCCAGCACTTCTTTGTCACCACTGAAGTCCCTCAGCTGCTTGTAAGCAGGGTATCCTAGCCCTCCTTGAAGGGGCCGCAGCTGCTGAGCAGTGTCGGAGGCCGCTGTCACCACATCGTTAGAGGAGGTGCTTGCCATTAAGAATTGGGACTGGGTCCCCCACCCAGCCCCTGGGGCATGCCAGCATTCCCCCAGCCTTAAGCTGTCAGCGTAATGTCCTGTGGCATTCAACCATATGAAGGTTACGGTATGTGGCTTGTCAAACCAGTTAGGTTGGCCATCACTGCAGTAAGTCAGAAAGTTGATTTCTTTGCCTTCTTGCAGTAACTTGTCAGGCAGCATATTGCATGTGGTCGAAATGGAGTTGGAGAGTGATTTGTTTTAGTATTCAGCTGATAGATAATTGTGTATCTCTGTTGTGGGTTTTTTTTTTTTTTTTTTTTTTTTTTTTTAAATGATGAAACCAAGTGCCTTATGTCCATGCAACAGGAGGAAAATGAATAATAATGAGTAAGCTGAAGTTGGACTGGCTTGGTCCCTACATTTTATGAAGATTTAAAAAAAACACTTAATGCCTTTGTGACAGTGAATATATGAATTGGAGTATGTGAGTCCTTTTTTCCTAAAATATAATTATTTAAAACATATACAGGGTGACTAGTAGATATAAAAACTAGTATTACAGTTACTCTGGAAATCTAGTATCAAAATGGAGATATTTATGAGGTTTCTAAAACAGTTCACTCGCGAAGCTGTAGAAAATACACTAGCAAGATGTCACTAAAAGCAGCAGATGCTACAGTGTTTTTGCTGCAAGCACAGCAAAAGCAAAGGCATAGCAATCCCTGTACTTCTGCCTCTTTCTAGGGTATCTTTGTCTGCCTCTTGCCCCCCTCCCTCCCCTTTTATTTTTTAACATGAATTGTTGTTTGGCTGCTAATGGACCCTGGTAGCATTGAAAACATGCACTCTCTGTTTAGGATTTGTGAATTGGAAAGATTATAACGATTTAATTTTTCCCTCTTCCATAGTAGTTGCATAGATGACCCCCCGATATGTACCAGCAGAAGTAATGCGAGACCTACATGACAGGTCTGTTGGCATTCTCATTAATTGATTTCTCCAATAACTACTGAAAGCTAAAGGGGAGGAGGAATAGCAGTGAGGTTGACTAGCAGAAGATTTGACCTATTTTTTTCAATCTGCATGGCTCTGCAGACAGATTCAGTTAAGAATCTGCCTGTTTGGAAGAGCTTTTATTTATTTATTTTTGTTCCCTGCATGAACAGCTGCGTTTGTTTTGAATGTTCAGATTTGGTGGGTTAAAATTTAAAATTTCCATGACATTATACAATGACGACAAAATGTGTGTGTATGATGAGGAAGTAAGGGAAGGCACCTACATCTACTGGATTGCTGTGGGGGTTTCTGCTTTCTGCCCTGACCCTCTGTCATTTTCCTTTCTGAGTATTTGATAGCTGTGTGACATTACACATTTGTTTTTTCGTCCTGCCTGCGGTATTACAAAGTGTGTGAAATACAATCAGTCTTCACTGAGTGAGGAGTTGTTGTGATGCTGCTTTGCTAAACAAGCTAAAAAAAGCTAAACAAGGCTGAAAGGCTTTTGCTCTCCTGACCAAAAAAAAAAAAAACCCCAACAAAAACAACAACTTTTTTATAACATTTCTAAGCTAATTGTTTTGCCTTCTTATTTCTATTTATATCAAGTGGTCCTGGGCTTTGCTTGGTTTGCTTGTTTGTTTATTTTTCTTCCCTTACTTAGGACCAGGGATTAGTACTAAATACTATAACAGCATGGGGTTCATGACAGGCTGATGGCCAGTGCTTTGACGCTCCAGATGCTCTGGATAACCATTACACCAGACATCTGAAGGGGGACATTCAGTCACTGAGTAGGTTTGTGTATGTTTGTACTTTAAGAACTGGTTTTGTTAAACCACCTGCATCTGCTACAGGAAAACCATACCCAACTGAAAGCCAGGGCACTGACTTCTGTTTCGGAAGCTGCTCTGAAATGTAGCTGGGACTGCATCACGAGACTGCATAAACCCATCCTTGCTGATTACACCCTGGCTTCCTACTTACCCTGCCCTGAGGCTCTTTTTCATTATGCCGTAGGCAGTGGTGCTGGACCACAGCTTCATGTAGCTTTGCAGTTTCTCACTGTTTGCTTGTGATCTCTGCTCCCTGGTGGCACTGACTGTGGCTCCAATGTTGGTTTTTGTCAGCTGGAGAGCCTCTTGAAGAGGAAAAGAGTTTCCAGCTGTCAGTCAGCAAGGAGGGGGTGATGCCTGCAGTGATGGGGAATGAGCAAAGCAAAGGTGGTGCTTGGATTCGGGGAGGTTCTGTAGGCTTCATGGGAACTCCTCGGACATTGTTTCTCTCTTTAGCTGGCCTGTATGTGCCAGTCAACAATATTCACCTGCTTTAGGTCTGGAAAAGGATAGTTTCTGCGTGCTGCTGTCACCTTGGAGTCACAGTATTCCCTGACCCTCTTCCTTCTATCGCTCCTTGGTTTTGCAAGTGCTTGTCTCTGAAGCTGAAAATATATCCCTGTAGGTAGAAGCTGATCTTCCAGTGGAGTAAATTAATCACTATTGCCTCTTCTGAAGTAAAATTTGTGATTAGACTGTAGTTCTGCATATTCTGAAGACTTTGGTTTTCTTTGTGTTCCTGGCTGTAGGCACGGAGGCAGTGGTCACACTCCATGGGAGCTGGGCTGTGTCAGTAACATTTCTCTAGAGGACAATAACTGACATGCACGTCAAGAAAGTGACTGTCAGCCTAGGAGCTGAAAGGAGGTGCCCACTCGCAGGAGCTGCTCCGAGTATCCTTCTGAGGCATTATATCTGCTGGCCTGACATTTCCAGTCCCACTCTAAGTGGGCTACAGTCTTGGGCTGTGATACTTGTGCATCCTGGATATAGGTGTCACGTCTAATCTGTTCTCAAGGGAAGGCAGCATTTGATCTGTGTAAGGTTGGTAATTATCAAGTTCTCTGAATGCTTACAAAGCCTTGCTGCAGTTCAAGCACTGTGCAGATGCTTAACTGATGTGTGTGCTGAATGTTTTAGAGTGTATGCAACAGAGAGGTGTGAGGGTTTTAGCCGCACACTGGCCAAGTGCATACGGTGAACTATAAAGGCTTGTATTTGCCTGGGTGAAGGGTCTGTATGGGTAAGCCTTCAAAATGAGTCCTGCAGCGATTGCTGCCTGTTTCCCACCCTGTTCTAACCCCTTCTTTCCTCCTCCTCTTGCCAAGCATACAGCCCTCCACAGTTGAAGTGCCTGCAGTATTACACATGGCTAATCTCTAACCCAGCTGGGTGAGAGACTGGCTGGCTGTCTCTTCCATTTGAGTTGACAGACCAACATACTAGATACCATACTAAATAGCTTATGGGCTTTTTCCACTGAGCTGTCTTGTAATTCTCCTTGTGCACCAGAATGCTCAGTTTACTGCAGTACCTGGAGCAATGGGACAAGCTCTAAAGACCTATGGAAGAGGTGATACCCAACAAGGCAGCATGCTTGTGTCTGAGTTCTGCTGGGTGGGCTTTGGTGGTTGGGCTAGGTTAACCTGTGCCTTCAGGAGTATCCATTTTGCTTCTTTGCTTAAGCCATACCCTCACATTGCTTGGTCACAGCTTATTTTAGAGGCAGGATGCGTTTCCTTTTGACTTTTTAGTTACGCTCCTAAATAAGAATTACTTGATGACCAATATTAGTAACCATTTTTCTTCCCATTTAAAAAATAAAACTCATGGTGTACAATTGTTTAAAAATATCCTATAATGACATGATTGTAACTCATCCGTTCCCAATTTTGGTTATTAGTTTCCATTTTTGTATTCTAATAGAAGCTACTAAACCAATTCAGAGCAGGGTCAAGTTCCTCTGTAATGTGCTGGTGGTCGTGGTATGTGCAGAAGCAGCTGCTTTTATCCCAAGCAGCATGCACTGTGGTGTGTTAAAAACAAATCAATAAGCAAGACAGTTCTAATGATCCCAAGGAGATAAGAAGGCATATAGCACCCCTAAACAGATATACAAAGAGTAATAAATACTTGCCACTTCAAAAGTCTTAAGTAACTATTCTCTTTCGAGTATTTTGTGACCTGGCAGGGCAGGAAAGTGCTCTGCTTGGTTTTCAGCACTGGTAATTTGTCTCCTCCTTTTTTTCAAACACTAATAGAAAACGAGCCACCTCTTGTGTTCCCATCTCAGCATCACTTACGGCATCTAACAGCAGCCACTGGGGCACAACATTACAGTGTCAGGCTCCCTCAAATACTCACCTGCCCCAATTTTTTTTTGTTTTGTTTTTTTTTTTTTGTTTGTTTTTTTGTTTGTTTTTTTTTTTTTTTTAAACCCTCTGCTGATAGAGGTGGGCAGTTATATACTAATACTGTGAGGGAATCACATTTCAGTTAGGTGTCCTTTGTGGGATCATTTGAAGTTGGAGTGTGCAAGTTGCTGACAAAAATCATGTAATGAGCTAAAGAAAATAGGATTGTAACAGTTTCTTGTGCGTTTCAATGTACAAAATGCACTTGCTTATGGATGCAAGGTGTAAATGATTCACAGATACACCAGATATGAGATTACTTCTTTTCTTTTGCTTGACACGTGGCTGCAGGATTTTCAATTGCTGTCAAAACTGGTGCGCCAGCATTGTTTTCATGTGGTGAGCTCCTGCGGCTGGCTGGTAGCCGCGCATGCAGCTCACCAACGCGTTGTACCACAAGGCTTGCTTCCCTGCTTGCCGTTTCTGGCTGCAGCAGCCCACAGAGTCGTTTCCAAAGTGGCATTTGTGTGATCTGCTAGCAAATCCTATTATTTGTTAATAGGATTTGTTCTTGCACTGCTTTGTCCGATCACTAATTGTTTATCGCGCATTAGGAGTATAATGAGATGCCTGTCAGCTGTGTTATGAGCATTTTGTCTGCAAGACTCATTGTTTGCCTGTAATGGTAGGTTCTGCTTTGGGAAAGCCTCAGTGTGGAAGGCAAGAAAAAACAAAGGCTCTGCATTTCAAACACTGCAGCATATCCTGCACTTTGGTAGGTGCCAGTTTCCTCGGCTCCCCAGTAGATGGTGGGGCGCATAGAGGGTCAGTCAGTAAGCTCGTGTGGAGGGCTGCGTGCTCTGTGCTTGTGGATGCAGAGCTGTGGCTGCTTTCCAGGTTGCCTCACTGCCTTTCCAAAAGAGTGCCCTGCTGAGGTGGCAGTCAAACAGTAAAGCATTAAGAAAAATCAGAAATAAAATAGAAAGATGAAGGTGAAAAATGTACAGGAAACCTTGGGAGCTAGTGAGAACTAGTTGCTTTTTTCTTTGTTGAATGTTTTGATTTGGATGGTATTTAATGATCATACAATGCAGGTAGAAACCACTTCTTAGGGGTCCATCTGAGCTGGTTTTCGAGGTTTCAGGTGTGAGCACTCATATAGGTATTTTTACAAATCTTTTGCTGAAACACTTCTTCCAGAATAACTAATTAATAATAATTCTTTTGAATTATAGGTACCCTAATACACTTTTAAAAATCCCTTTCTCAGAATAGCATACTTTTTAAGAAGCACTAAAGTCAAATTTCCAAAGCAGGATCTGAATGTGGTCCTGTGATGGCTTACCTTGAGCTTCTAGATAGTTCACACTCAGGTTTGCTTATGTCTCAGTTTAGTGATGCTTTGCCAATGGAGTGAATTGGATGGGGTCACTGATCCAGCTGAAAACTCAATGCTTTTCTGGGGAGGTGGGCAGGGATAGTCTTCAGTTTCTCGGAGCCCTAATATGCTGCTTCTGTGGCTGCAGTAAAGGTGGCAAGGGTGGGACAAGTGTGGGTGAGGAAGCCTGAGTGCTTCGGGTGGCTGCCCCTGCTCAGGGTGCTGTGCCCAGGCAGGTGGGGACAGCCTGGGGGAGCCTGTCCTGTCCTGGCTTAGTTGGATCCAGCTGGAAACTCCAGCTGTGAATCTGAATTGTCCGTATCTTCTTAAGTAATCTAAATTCAAGGATAAAATAGGCAAAATTTATTGTGTCATTTGGCTGCATGCTTCTTCAGAAATAGGTTTTGTAAATATCTACATGTATTTATCTTTTTGTATTGGAAGCTAAATAGAAATAAACTGTGGAACTGGTACTTTTGTACCAGTTAAGAACAGGGTTTTGTCCTGATTTTGTGCAAAGCGTCTGGAAAGAAATAAGAATAATTCTTGTTGAGTAGTTGCATAATATGCTGAAGTTTGATTGTGTATACTCGCACATATATAACATACACATATATGCCATTGCATATGCTTTATATATGTATGTGTGTTTCTCTGTGTGTGTATATACCTACACATGTGCTCACACACATATATAAAAAATATAGTGAATGAATACCATTGTGATCATTTTGTGTGACTAATACCTGCCAGCCAGGATGAAAATTGGTTCATCCTGAAGTTCCCTCAAAAGGTTTGATGATTTCATGACCTAGCCCTTAGAATGAAAGCTTAACCTCCAAGTCAGACCAACCATTCCTGTTTCAAGTACTTACAGAAATAAGCCATCCTACTGTGAGGCAGCCATGAGCTATCATCTCAG
The DNA here is from genome assembly GCA_013400875.1 of Anhinga rufa. Classification (NCBI taxonomy): domain Eukaryota; kingdom Metazoa; phylum Chordata; class Aves; order Suliformes; family Anhingidae; genus Anhinga; species Anhinga rufa. Next base: position 7,511 of record VZTV01087903.1, on the reverse strand, counting down.
AGCAGGAAAGTTCCTGAAAAACATAAAACATGTCCTACCTCCTGATGTAGGGAGAAGTAGGATTTGCACCAGAGGTACTGGTTTGTCAGTAAGAGTGAGGCACATATTTAAATTCTCTCTGTCGTATGCCATGACAGCCCACCCACAGTGGAGCAGCCAAGCTTTCAAGAGGACAATGAGGAAGCTTACAAATATTTAAATATTTTGTGGTGTGTGCTCTTCCTTCAAGACCTGAAGTTTGTGTCTCTCCCAGGTAGTGTGGTGACAATGTTCAGGAATAGAGCATGCCTATAAATTGTGCAGCTAGGCCAGGTCATTTCCTCAAACGCAAATGCACACTAGTAGCAGACAGGCAGAGGTTTAGGCATTGCTGGTCTTGCAGCACCTGCACCTGCTCAGGTTCTGGTTGCAGAACCCATGGAGGAAGGCAGCAGAGATGGGTCCCTGAGCCAGACAAGCACTGAAACGTTTTTGAGGACTTAAATATTTTTTTTAACGTTCCATTGAATATAAAGCATCTTCTGTCTTCTCTGCTTTCAAAAAATGCACGCTAACCTGATGTAACTTAATGAGTTCCTGTTCTAGGTGAGCAATATAATTTCTCAACATTTCAGACACCTTTTAATATTTTTCAGAAAGGCATTGATGAACTGTCCAGTTCTTTTCTGTGACTTGCTACAGTCTTTTGTAATAATATCAGATGGACTGATTGTTAGGGATCACTAGGGATTTTTAAGTACATCCTTCGTTATTTTGCCTCCTGGTAGTAATCAGATCAGAGTAAGGAAAATAAATTAGAATATAAGAGGGCATTGATGAGATGAGCTATCACTTAATGACCAGGCCAAGAACTACCATGGAGGAACCTGGAGGAGTAGCATTGGCTTTCTAGTGGGCAGAGTTTATTTATCAAAATGATTGCTGAGGCTTTTACTTCTTTAGACAGTTGCTGTGAGCCACTTAGGAACTTCTGGGTCATGCCCAAGTGGCACATAACTGCAGCTTCTTCTTGTGTCTTGGAAGCTGCCTTGGTGGATGAAGGAATGTTGCATTAAGAGCGTGTGTACGTGCCAAGAGGCCAGTGGATGGTATGAGTTGGCTACAGCCTTAATGTAGGCACAGGTGTTGCTCAAAATTTTTTTTTTCTTCCTTGCTTACATATTGAAAATATGACCAAAGTAAAAAATAAAGTAATGCTGCAGGGCCTGGTGGGTTAGAACAGAGTCATTGTATTAGGGTGACCTACTGCAATTTAAAAATCAAATTGTCAATCTTCCTTTTCTGTATATGCTTCCTGCCCTTTTCTCTGTCCAGCATTTTTAATCCCATTTGGGCTATGTGTTTTTTCATATGTAGATGTTTTACAGCTGGCTGCTCTCTTCAGTTTTCCCAGACTTGCTGAAATAGTGGTATGTATCAGCTCTGTATTTTAGGAGATGGCAGAAGGGAGTAGGAGATAATTCTATAGGGTCAGGAGTGGCACGGAAAGGATGCATTGAGATTGACTATTTGTTTTTACCCAGTAAGAAGTAAAGAAGAAGTAAAGGACCAGAAATTAAACTGGTGGTGACAAGTTGAAAACGAAGGGAGATGGCTGTCTTCACACAGCCTGAATTTACATTGTGGAGCTCTGCAGCAAGGTGTCGAAAGTTTGCATGGGCTCAGTGAGCTACTAGTGCAGCTTGGGGAGGGAGAGGCAGCTCCTTGCCAACTGCTGCACGCAAAGATGCCTTTTTTGGTCTAGAAAGTCCCTGAGCTGCAGCTTCTTGAAAGTTGGGAGAATGTTTTTATCTCCACTGACCTTTAGCAGTGGGCTAGAATATTGGATACCTGAATTTTACCACTGACCCTGACTCATATTCTGATTTTACTGTGTGTAAAAAAGGGTGAGTGTGATACCTTCAGCACTGTATCATCCATTCCTTCTACAGCCTTGATGATGCCAGTGGAGGGCAGCTGAGAGGGGGCACTGTGTGTGATAGGTGGGGCGGTCTGGAGTGCATGTCCTCTTTCATTCCCTTCTCCCTCTGCCTGCTCCACACTTGGAAAGTTACAGAATGACTAAACTTTATTTTTAGACATTACAAAGAAAGAATGCATTAGATAGTTGGCTGCAAAAATATTTTAATTTGTGACCTTTGTCTACATTTGTGCAGTTCTTGTTGCTATTCTGGACAGAGCATGCAGTTCGCCACTTCAGGTCTTTGGTCTCAGAGTTTCAGGAGAAACTGAGATGCAGCTTTATGGATGCATATATATTAAAAAAAAAATTAAAAAGCTTCCATGTTTGGAAAACATAGCTACTTCTGTTTGTAAGCTGTTGGCCTAAGTTTGTGTCCCATTTTCCTAGTAACTTATTAACTGGATGAGCAACTGGAGCGCTGCTGGTAGAGGCTGTGCTGGGATGTTCCCATATCAGTGCTCCAGTTGGTCCTGGTATGAACTAACCTACAGCTTCAGATAGACCCCTCCCTAACCTTTCCACTCATAAGAGAAAGGATTAAGTAGGTTTGCCAGATCAGTGAGGCAAAAGAGTTTGGCAGTGTGTGTGAACAGGGGCTGGAATCAGGGCCATGATCAGCGGGGTCCAGCCTGCAGCTTGTGATTGGAGCCAGCAGGCATGCAAAGGTAGCTCAAGCCAAACAGATGTTACTGGGTGTGAGTCTTGTGATTGGAGCAAAACCTCAGGAAAAAGGGGGTATTTTTGACTTTGCACAATGGGGAGATGTGACTTTTAGACATGCATGTTCAGTCAAAAAAAAAAAAGGCAGGACAATATAAATGTGAGAAATCCACCTGCGAAAAAGAAACTGTTTTACAATAATTGAAAGGTACGGGTCAGTCATGTCAGCCATGTTCCTTAAGAGGAACTCTGTAGTTCAAAACATTTCATAATACTGCTGTTGAGTGATGAGGGTGATTTGTTTTATTTACTTAAAATGGTGTGCATTAGCACTGCACTAATCGGTAAGCTGAAATGCAACTACTAAATCCTTTTTTTATCTCGGCTACCTTTCAAAGACTGTTGAGTAAAGTGAAACTTTCTATTATAGGAAAATACTTTTGGATGGAAGCCCTCAAGTCCTTTATTGCCCCCAAGCAGATTACTTTGACCAAGTTTTCTTCTCTAAAACTGTTCTGTATAAAACCATTTTTCACTTCCATAGCATCCAAAGTATGAAAAACACTTGATGCTGAATACTGTTTTGCTAGGACAATATGCTGAATTTGTAGGTCACTTTGCTTCCTAGCTGAAAAATTGCTAAAAGCTTTTTGAAGGTGAAGCATTGCTTTTTGCAAGCGGAGATGGAGCAGTTTTAGACAGCTAATATGCGTACATGTCAGTACTCCTATTGCATCAAATATCATGGGTATAGTGCTGTTCTTTAGCTTGCCTTTTATATCCATCTTTGATATATGAAAGGAAAGAATATTTTCTGTCAAAAAGCAGAAAAATAGATGGGAGTGGTGCTATAGCATTACAGGGGCTGTGGCGGTACCTGAGTACTAGCAACTGGTATTCCAGAGGGGTATCTGCCCAATGGAGCAAGCCATAGAGCCCATGTGTAGTGATGCATCAGCATCTGCCACCTCTGGCTGCTAGGACTCACCCATGCTAGATCCTAGCAAATACCTGCACTTAGTAAAGTATTGGATTATGCTTCCTTTCTTTAGATGAGCAGTTTCTCATTCCACACCATTAGTTCCACCAGCCCTCAGGGGCACTGCAGGCTGCTGCCAGTCATGCTCCCTGAGGTCCAAGTACTGTAATAGATGCATTTTCTACTGCCAGTTTGACATGTACTTTTTGTAACAAGGGATGAGCAATGCCCTTTGTTAGGAAGGATTTCAGATAGCTTCCTAGCTCTGTGTTTCAGAAGTAGCACGACATTGGTGATCGATGTGTGGCTTGTTTGGGGTTTTTGTTTGTTTTTTAGTTGGTTGGTTTGGGTTTTTTTTAAAGCCTTTCAATGAAACTTAGAATACTTTGTAGAAATGCTGAGGTCAAAAACACGTTTGCTTGTTGGAAAGGTTTCTCAGGTCAAAACATTAACAAGAAGCTTTCAAAACCTTTGGGGAAAAAACAAACAAACCACCCTAAAGTATTGATTTTCCAGCAATCTTTTTTCCCCCTTCTAGTGGGTCTAAGTGCTGTCTGATAATTTGAGCTAAAGAAAGACAAAACCTCACTAATTCAGTGAGCTGAATTCTCTCTCAAGCTGCTTAGCTTTTATTTTTTTAAAACACCTGTGGGTTCCACAGTATGGTGCTTCGTTTGTATAACTTGATGGGAGTTGTGGGATAATCATGTTGGTGTGGAAGTAGCTGCTAATGCATCTCTAATAAGAAGAGAAGGAAAAGCATCGGACCTCTCAGATGAAAGGCAGATGCATACGTGTGCTTTTCTGAAGTCATTTCAGCAGGGTTGAGAATAGGTCCCCTCTGAAATGGTTGGCTCTGAGCTCTCTTGTGTGCTGCCCTCTGAGGCAGCACTTGTGATGCTCAGCAGCAGAAGGCTCTTGCTGATGTACTAAGTCATGTGCTGGGCTTCTTGCTTGGGCAGGAAGGTTCTTACCTTTGAACGGTTTCATTTTGGGAGTTGTGACCCATTTCCCAGCACAGCCAACGAATTTTAGTGAAGTTAACTTTCCTTTATAGCTACTGGATGAGGTTAACTGGGTTAAGACCCCTGCCTGTGCTTCAGACACTGTATCCTGGTGGGCCTTCTGTAGCAGAAGGTGCTGGGTAACATAAAGCCAAAATCAGTGCTGGGACAGGTATACTGAAGTGACTACCCTGCTTATCTACTGAATTTGTCCTAGGACTTTTAAGATTTTTCTGCCTTTTTTATTACTAATGCAAGTAACTTTTGAATTAAGTAGGTCAGCTATACAAAAATAACACGAGTTCAACAATTGGTTTTGTGTGTCGTGGCAGTGAATCTGTTGAGTATCTGCTCAGAAACAAGCCTCTTCTGCTTTCACTCATCGTAGTTAGCGCAAATTTAGATTGCTTGCCGGTTTTAAATAGAAAAACTGTCCAACAAGTTAGACAATTGTAATCATAAATCTCTGGAACAGCCTGTGTTTAGAGAGCATAAAGTAGATGAGCTGGGAAAATTTTCTGCATCAGTCTTTCAAAAAGGGAGCCAAACTCTTCAAAACAGATCTGGACACCCCTTTAGCACAGAGAGGAATTTTTGCTGGTTATAACTGCTGTCCCTGGTATTTGTAAATATACTGATATGAAACTTTGAGATTTGATGGACATACTTAATTTGCAGGAATAGCTTGCATGTTTGTGGTTTTTTTTTTTGTTATGGAGCTCACCATTGGCTGGTGTTAGCACCCTGAGCAGTCTTTTATGGAAGCACCACTTGAACTATGCCTGTGCCCAGGTGAGGGTTTTTTACCAGGTTCACAGAGATGCTGTATGTGTAATGAGAGTATACCACTTAGCTCAAACTAGTGTTCGTTACCACTTAGCTCAAACTAGTGTTCGTAATACTTGGAGATGACTTGGAGATGCTCTGCATGCTTCACATTCACTGTAGTTTTCTCAAATTTCTCCATGTAGGTGCATCCTCAGCACAGGGAAGGGAGATGCAAACTCTCACCATGAATTGGCAAGCAGTTAACTCAAATGTCTTTGTGGATGTGAAGGGCTAAAACAAAAATGCATATTCTCAGTGTTCATGGGGACTTTGTAGCCAGGGTTCTGCCTGATGGCTTCATGAAATTTTTAATCCATTAGCACAGATCATGTAGCAACAGTCTCCAGGGTGATTTAGTGCAGATGCTTTGTGCCAGGCTGAGGTACCTTCTCAGAAAATAGATTGTTGGTCAGGGGATGGATGGGCTCCTTAAATTTTGGGCTGTATTAAGACGCTGTCGTCCTGTCTGTCGGTCCATAATATGACCTACTTTTGATAAAGATGAAGACAAAAGGGAATGATCAACAAACACTTTTTAAAAAAATGTAAAATGTGCTTTAGCTTAGCTTTTTCTTTCTTGCACTGATGAAAATTTGTGAGCGGGATATTAAAGTTGGCCACAAAATAAAATGAGGGAAGAAGCTTTCTGTGCTTGAAACACGTCAAGGGAAAAAGGTTTTCTAATTTGTGGGAAGAAGATTTTTACAGAGCCTGTTAGCTATTAAAATGTGTTACATCTAGATAGAAAAAGTCATTGCTTTAACAAGACTCAGGAGGAACAGGAAGGTTGATGCAAAACTAAGAAATGACAGTAATAGGTCAGAAACTGAAACGAATTCAGTCTTTGCTTGCAATCGGCAGGAGAGGTTTCGAGAGTCAAGGAACAGAGAGGTCACTTGTCTCAGTGCATGTAGTTTGAAAGATTTAAATTAAAAATTTAACAGATTTCAGAAGCCTTCTTGGCATGTAACAACATTTAAAACATATTGCATGTGAATGGTAGGACACTGTATTAAATCTGATAGGGTAAGTCCATAAATTTTAAAAAAAAAATAATTCTAAGCTCATTTTGTTGGCAGTTATTCCTGGGTTTGGGCCCTAGTAAGACAAGCTGCAAGACAACTCAGTCTCTCATGATGGTGACTTATTTTAGGTATGCCAGTTTTAAATGCAGGAGTGTAAAACACCCTTTTTCATCTACATCAAAGAACCTTGTCTTGATTTAGGTTCTCTTGAATTAATAATCTTGTCCTTATCCTTTTGTAAAAATAATTGGACCCGAGTTCAATAGCTTTTATTGCAGATTATATTAGGACAGTATAGTAAAGTCAAGGATCAGATTATCCTCCTATTAAAAAACCCTATAGCAGACTCTTTTTATTCAGTCAGTCTATTGCTTCCCCATTCCTGGGCCCCTTTCTTATCAGCTTGGGTTTGAGTTTGGGAGAGGGGAGAGAGTTGTGGGGATTTTGATTTTTTTCGGGGGGTTGTTTTCTCTTTCTTTTGCTTATTTACCCCAGTAAAAAATGGAGAAAGGTTTATGGTTTTCAATTTCTGGATTCTTGCTCTCTTGTTCTAGAGAAAATTTTGGTGAAATGAAGCAAGTTTCTAAATAGAGCAGAAACACTTGACAAGCATTGCAAAGTAGTACAATTTTACCACTTCTAAGGGCATGGGAAGGAATCCAAACCTGGTTTGAACTGGTTAATGTGTATCACTTGCCAGCTAACACTGTCAATTATTTTAAGATTAATATTTATAAATAGAAAGTTTAGGACAAGACGTTTAATATTTTCTTTA
>VZTV01087898.1:2151-31568 GCA_013400875.1 Anhinga rufa | reverse complement strand
AAAAAAACACACAACAAAAAAAAAATGGATAACTAAAGAACATTGGATTGGGGGGCTGGGGGGTGTTTAACGTGGTTCTCTGCTGCTCTGACTGTTTCTTCCCCGTGTCCAGCCCTGGGCAGGTGCCTCGGCTCAGGCCAGGACGGGCAGTGTGCTGGGGCCATGGCGGTGCAGAAGCGCATCGACTGCCACCCCCAGCCGGGCGCTTCCCAGGAGGCCTGCGAGGCGCGGGGCTGCACCTGGTGCGCCACCGACGTGGCCAACGCTCCCTGGTGCTTCTTCCCCAAGGACAGTCCCTATGGCTACTCCCTGGGCGGGAACACTGAGAAGACGGCCAAAGGCTGGAGGTAAGCCTGCGTGGCCCTTTCGGTGCTGCAGCCCGGCACTACACGGCGACCACTGCTGCCGCCCTGGGGGCAGCTTGCCAGAGACCTTCCCCTAGCTGCTCTGCTACCGTGTGCTCAGCTTGCAACGAGGAGGATAACAGACGTGTTTCACCATGTGTAGGGATGCAGAGTTGGGGTTCTGTGCTCACACCATGCTGCCGGTGAGGAAACCAGGTGCTGGCACAGGGCGGTCCCTCCCACGCATGTCCTGTGTCCCAGTAGACCATGAGGTCTCCTTGCTTCAGGAGTGCCTATTTTATCCATTAATGGCAAGGAGAGCCTAAGCTAACCTCAGAGATTATTTGTTTTGATAAGTCAATGACTTATTTTTAGAAAGCTGAGGTAGAATACTGGGTTGTTCCCCCCTGCCATGCCAGGGTGCTCACAGGCAGTGAGCAGTGGCGGTGGGTGGCAGCTCATGTTTCTGCCGCAGGGTAACACTGAACAAGCGCCAGGCCTTGTCCCTCTTCGGAAATGACATTTCCCCTATTGTTTTGGAAGTGGAGTTCCAGACAAGGGACAGACTCCGTTTCAAGGTGAGTATTTGGAGGGGGGAATCATTTAACCAAAGCAATGCATGCTAATGACCAAGCTAACCTGCCTCCTCCTCACCTTGCTTAAGCTGTACGACCCCAGCAGGCAGCGGTTTGAAGTCCCTCTCAAGATCAGCTCCCCGGGGGTTGCCGCCAATGAGGCCAGCTATGACGTGGAGTTTGCAGACGACTCCTCACACTTCAGGATCAAGAGGAAAAGCACCGGCACAGTGCTGTGAGTACCAGATGTCATTAATGTTGCTCTTTGCAAAAATTAAGAGTGACAGGGTGAGCACTGTTACCTCACACCCTACTGTTTGGGTCTGTGTGATACAGGCTCAAGCACAAACTGCGTGTGGCATAAATACAGATTTATGCCTCGTCCCTGGAAAGCACTCATTATTAGTAGAAGCCTGTGCCTGTATAATGGGAGATTATCTACATGCATGCAGGAAAGATTATTAAGCAAGTCAAATAACTTTTGAGGCTACAGTGTCATAGGTTGGTATGCCAGTAGACTCAACTTGTGAAAGCACTGAACTAAGCTTTCTGAAATTTGGGATGTTTAAGCATGTCAGAAATGAAGCACCAAATCTCCTGACACTCTCCAAGATGTAGGCCTAGGAAACTAAAGCTCAAAGCTACAGAAGCCGTAAGCCTCTAACTTCCACTGATTTCAGTGAAGGGCATCTGTGGGTCTAGTTTGTCACTCTGCAAAAATACCAGCTGTATCCTCAAGCTGGTACTGTAAATTTCGTTTCAGCAAAAGCTCCCCACACCAGCAAATGTCACCAGGTGTCATTATTTCCCATTTTCTTGGCTTCCACCAACACACGTCTAGTGTGTAACGCTACTTATCAAGAGAGTTTTTTGGAAGGAACAGCTCCCTGTGTCCCAATCAAGGTGTGCTCCTGCCAGTTGCATTCAGGGATGCTACAGCGTGGCATTAGCATCGGTCTCTGGCTGTCTGCAGTGACAAATGACAGTGTTACAGACCGCTCTGGGTCATCACTGCTTGACTCTGATGGGCAAAGGAGATGCACAGAACATAGAAACATGGGTACTGTTCACATCAGGCTGTGGCTGTGTCTAAATTAGCATTTTAATTCGGATCAGCAGCACCTTTTGACGTGAATCATCTGATTATACCCACCTCTTGTGTGTTGGCTGACTTTGCAGTGGTCCCGAGGAGCACGGGTTAGGTCCCTTGCACATGACCTTACCGGGACGTGTGCTCTGGGAGCACACACAGTGCGCTCTGGCTGCTAACGGGCTGTTTCAGAGCAAGCCCCCGACACGTGTGTGGCCTCTGGCCCTCAGCACCCTCTCTGCCTGTCTTGAACTCCACCACTAGTGCAAGCACCTTCCCAGAAGGTCATTGGGATTCAAGTGGTTCATTTCATGCATTAGAAAATCTAACTCCAAATCAAGAAATTAAAAAATCAGGTCAGATTTTCCTCCTCTCAAGAAATTCCGTGTTAAACAGACTCAAAATATAAGCTTTATCTTGTGAGCAATGTAAGGATGGCTTAACATGTGTGATTCAAGTAAGACAATACAGCCTCTAGAATGTTTTGAGTCTGCAGATGGAACCACAGGACTGGGTTTTTAATTAGCTGCCCATCCTTTTAAATTACAATCTTGTGGCATCTCTTTTCATACACATCGCAGCCAATTCTGTAAAGTTTTCTTTTTGCAGGCTATTGTAAATGAATGTATTATGCATTACTCTGATAACAAAAATAATTTAATTCCTTGTTAGACTCAACAGCTTTGTGAAAACAGTGGGCTTATGTTAAAAGCCCAATTTTCTTCTCTTTGTAATAAGAGATTTTTGTAAAGGCTCATTAATTGGAATGGTAATGTAACAGGTGAATGCATAACGAGACATGGCGAGCAGCTAGCACATGGCCCGTTCCCATTCAGTCCTCCTCATCTTCATGCAGAACCCAAGGATTTAGGCTCAGTTAGTCAGGGCACGCTAAAACTTGGGATGTCCCAGTTAAGGGAAGGGACCCGCTGTGAAGCAGATGCAGGGCTTGACCCGCTGAGCTGCCAAAGGTGCAGCTCCAGTGAGAGGCAGAGGAGCACAAGCTGGTCCCTGCTGAGAGGTTTCCAGTAGGGCACATTCACCTGCCTGCCATGGGCACCCCTGGCAGTGCGGCACCCCTGTGTCCCCCAAAATCTACACTCAGCAGCGATGCAGGTGTGGGGTGCAGCAGTAGTGCGCTGCAGAGCCTGGGGAGGTAGAGGGCACTCTTGGTTAGTAGCATTGCTGCAGCACTCAGCACGGATGCTCTGCTATCAAGCATCGCTGCTGGAAAAGCATAAGCTGCCTCGGGCAGGTAAAGGAATTCTCCTGAAACCGACCACAGAAAGAGGAAATTGCAGGTGAATGTAACGTGCAGTTAATGGGTTTTTATCCTGCAAACAATGGCAGTGCTGCTAGTAGAAAATTCTCATCAGCAGAGACACAGGTTTTTGCATATAGAAAGGAAAATTATATGTTCCCAAGAATTTTTGATTCATGTGAAATGGCACAGCCGGTACTTATAGACTGAAGGATCACATCCCAGCAGGGAGCCATTCCTCTCACAGCTGAATCATATTTGGACTTAAATTCAATGTGTGAGGAGCAAAAATGCTCCCTTTCATTGGCTTGCCAGTCTGTCCCATGAAAGTGAGTGAACGCAGGTGCTCAGGGATACCTCCACAGCCTGACTTACAGGGATTTGCAACCTCCGTAGCCACCAGAAGAGCTGTGCAGATGGGAATCTTCTTTCAAAACAGGAAAGCAGGTTATATATCCTGACCTAACAACCATGGGCTGCTGCATTTGCTCAACTGGGGAGGATGAACCCTGAGCAAGCAGGTTACAGGAGCACCCCCACTGGTGACCGCACTGCCTGGCTGGGTCCAGGGGAGTACCAGTGGCATCTGGCATGTTAAGTAGATTTTCATGTTAGTTCAACCTGCCCAAAGGCAGGTTTGGTGCATGGGAGGTGGGTCTGAGTGTGCTCCGCAGCTGCAGCAAGAGCTCAGCAGGAACCACTGCAGAGTGCCTTGTCTCCTCTTCCCCGTCCCAGGTGCAGTCTGCAGAGAAGGTGCTAAAACCCAAATCTTTTTCTCTGGGCTCCTTCCAGAGGTGGGAGCTGCAGCTCCAGAGCACCCAGTGCTCCTGGGGCCAGGTGCCGAGCTGAACAGCTGGAGGCCTCCACGGCTGTGCCAGGTTAGGGCAGGCTCTGTAGGCAAGTGTCCCTGAGAAACAGGCGAGCGCATAACACCTGGGGGGACTTCAGTCTCCTATTTTAAGATGTGAATGGCCATGGCCTTGCTGTCTCAATGAACAGCTGAATCAATTGTTAATCTTCATATGCACACAAATATTGCTCAGAACAGTTGATGTGGGCAAATAAAGCCTCTTCAACAGGTGTTGCAGTTGCAGTCCCTGGGTGTGAGTGGATAATAACTAATGTCTACACCAAACCAGGTCCAGACACTCTGCTGAACCGTTCTAATGTGTCTGAAGAAGGCTTTCTCATTGTAAAGCAATCCCAAATCCTCAGAAATCTGTTTTACTTGATGCTTCTTATCTCTTACCAGCAGCTTCATACTGCTGGATGACCCACCCCCCTAAAAAAGCCTAAAATCCTTCACATTCCCGTGTGCTCTGGCACAGCCGACAGTCCATGTGGGGAAGGAGCAGCCTGTCCCGAGCAGAAACATGGTATGGGTTTGGGTTGTTCTTTGAAAGTCCACACTTGTATTTCTCTCCCCTATTTCCATGGTGCAGTCTATCCCACCACCAGTGTCTTTGTGCCACAGATTTTGCAGTGATGGGGTAGCTGACGGCAGGCTCCGTGTCTGTCTGCTGGATATAAAGCCCCATCCCAGCTCTGCCATTCATGCGCACAAAGCCTCCTCCTTGTGAGGAATGATTTAATACCACATTGGAAACATTGCAGGGGAGAGGCAGCGGAGACTTTGAGATATTCCTGAATGTGTTTTACAGCCGTTTCTCCTGCCCGCTGTGCACGAGGAGCCTTTGCCGCAGCCGAGCTACCCAAGTGCTGGCTCAAGGAGGGCAGGACAAACTCAAGGCTCCATGTAATCATAATAACAGGGGAGAGGAATGGATTATGCGAGGGGAGAGCCATTAAGAGTTGATTGCAAACCTCACGTGGAGGCAGTAACAAGAATAAAAGGCCAAGTCCCGCTACATTTTCAGCTTGCTCCAAGGTAATCAGGCAACAGCTGCTGCTTCACCTGCATGGGGCAAAAATTAGATGGGATCGTGCAGGAAAATGATCCAGGCACTGCTGGGGGCTCCAGGACCAGGAGCTCTTGGACTGTCTCCCTTTTTCCTCCCAGTAATGCCTCTTGGCTTCCTCCCTCTTACCTCTCTCCTCCTCCACTGCTGTCCTTTTCTCTGTCCCATCCAGTCCTGCCTGCTCCTGCTGCTCTTCACCCTCTCTCAAGCTCCTGCTGTTTTGTTGGTGGCTAGGGAAGGTCCTTCCCCATGCCAGCAGCTCTGCAGAGCCATAGGGGTGAAGAGGTGCCACGTCCATCTGTTCACTGGTCAGGTCCTGATGTCAGTGTCAGGTGTTTTTCATTTTGCCTGGGATGTAACCCAAACTTGCAGCTTATTTAAGGCTGCAAGTCTTAGATCTGAGCCATGAGGGACAGGGGCCTGGGTCTCCAGCCCTGGCAGTGAACCTCCTAAACTACCAGCCTTGTGGGACAGCAGAGGCTGTGGGAAACCTCTCCCTGCTCCCATGGTGCTTGGACAATACCTGTTTTGGCAAATTTGTGTGATCAGTGGCAAAACATTTTGTCAAGAAACTTGTAATCGGCTTTAGTTTAATAAATTCTTGCTCATGCTATCCTAGCTGATCTTACAGCTCTACTGGGAAACTGGCCTGTTGTTGGCCAGGACCCTACAGTAATAAAACCAGGAGAGAAAATATTGGGTTGTAATAAGGCAGACAAGGAAGCAAAAAGCCTCTGCATTATTTAGTGGCACATACTCTCAGGTTGAGTACTATTCTTTCTGCTCCTGCCACTAACAGCAGCAACCACTGGAGGAGGTTGTATCAAGTGTGAGCGTGCAGGCTTCAAGAAAGCATAGATTTCCCCAGGAGCAGAGAGTAGAAGGCCGGGAACTCTTTGCTTTAAGGCAGCGATAAATAACAAAGGCATCATGATTTTGCAGTGTGTGATGACTCTGTGGAACTCGTTGCACCAGGGCAGTACTGACATGGGAGCCTTAGCAGGATACACATACATGCATAATAAAAAAAAATCACCTGTAGAAAAAAAACCCAACGAACTATTTCTGTCTCCATGTTTCACAACATAAGTTAATTCTATGAAAACAGCCAGAAACTTCTTCCATAATCAGATTATTGCAAGACTGGCTCTGAGTGACATCTTATGCCTTCCTCTGCAATATCTGGCCTGGGCCATTGCTGGAGGCAGGCTGCAGAGGGATGGAGTATTGATTTGATTCTCCACTTTAATATCCGTTCTCCAACTGACTTTTCCTTCATGATGTCATACGAATAATGGAAGACAGAACATTTTTCCCAAGCCAGATAAGTGCTCCGTTCTCTCTATTAAGAGTTTGGAATACCTCGTTTGCTGTCACACTTGGGAAGATACGGCACAAATAACTGAAATCTAATCAAGATTTTCTTTAATTTCCAAAAAGGCTGCTACAGAGTTCAGCTGCCTTTTTTATTGATTCTGGTAGTAAGCACAGACGCCACTTACCATGAAAACGTTTTTACATAGGCAAGGGTATTAGAATGATTTATAATGCTATTGTCTTAAACTGCAATTTTGCTGAAAGCAACAGGAGCAAATTGTGTGCATCATGGGTAGCTTGGGTTTACTCCTAGTCTGTAAAAGCCATTATTTTAGTCTTCTAATCATTAAGATTTATGTTATGTAGGCAAGAAGTGTTGTAGGTATATCATTTATCCAAGTGTTTTTTCAGAACCAAAATGAAGCATCATATATCCAGCCACTTACAGGAGATGCCCTGATACCATGATGGTGAATACAGTAGAAGTAGAGCAGAACTGTGTCAATAACTGTAAATATACCTGAAATTCTTTCTCCACCTCTTTGATAAATCACCTTAAAAGTAAGTTAAGCATATAAAAAGTCATCCTTGGTGCACCTTCTGCAGTCCAGTGGTGGCCCAAGACTTACACCTAATAAGGAATATGGCTGTTGTGAGAAAGATTTTTCAGCAATCTGAGAGCAATGGAAAATCACAAAGACCTGGGGTCCTGAGCTGATGCTCCCCAGTAGCTCAAGTGGGGCGAGTCAGGGGCCAAGTATATCTGAAGTTTTTCTGAAAATACTCCTCAGTCCCTAAGGTGTTTTACTGCTTTACAGGCAGCCTGTGCATACAGTGATAGCCCGTGCCCCCTGAAAAGGTATGCCAAAGCTCTGCCAGGAGGCTTAGAACCACTTTCCTGATAGACATGGGAAGTTTCCACCTGAATTTGCACACAGAAAATATATACAGTGTGCTCCCTTTCACATGGCTATGGTTTCCAAAGGGTCTGGAGGCCAGGAAAAGCAGATGTTAGAGAGGACGTTTTCTCCAAGTGACTGAGTGGGACTGGTGTTCACACCTTAAAGTAATGAGCTCATTTCTCCTGAATTCATTGTAACAAGAAGAAAAAAAAACCCTCTCCCAACCTAAACTGATTTTTGAAAGTCCAAATAATGCATTATGCATGTCTTAATGGTGTATCATATATGTGTCCCAAATCTCCTCACTCTGGAGGTTTTATAAGACCTCTCAGTGTGTGCCACCAGCCCCTTGCTCGCAGCAGGTGAGAGTCAGTGCTCTGAGCCATTGCACACACTGCGGTTATTTATCTCCAAAAAACTTCAAACAGAGCGAAGTCATTCAACCAGGTAAATCATCATGTCCAGTCAGTATTACAAAGGACTGATGATTGCACTTCTGAAAACCATTCTATACTGCCTTTTAGTCATCCTCCTCAAAAGTCGTGACAATGTTAGTCACAAACTACACCTGCAACGTGAACAGGATGTTTTATCTATCTGCCTACCCACCTTCCTTTAATACTACTTCCCTGGTCTGCTGTAGTTACGTTTTGTCCTGGTGGCCTGAGGGTTGACATCTGGATGACTGGTTCACTTGCTGGCCAGAAATGTTAATTTTCACACAGACCTTTTCAATCCTGGATCATTCTTTTTTCTCTTGACGCAAGGCTGAAAAATAGAGAGGTTTACTCTTGAGTGCAGTGCACAGTATTTGGAAGAAAATGCTAGCTTTTTTCAGTCAGACTTCCTGGACAGACAGCAGGCAACTGTTAGCAGGCAATGGGCCGGGCAGACGTGTGGGGAGGCCAGTTTGTATTTCCACAAGCAGGAGTGCTCCCACTACAGAGGCACTAAAGGGTTAAGACTTTCAGCAGTGAACCTGATTGCAGCTATTACCTCTTGGAAAAGAAAAGGGTTCTCCTCTTCACAGGCTTTCCCATGGTAGGGTTGAATTTTTGACAGTGAAAAACTGGTCAGCTGTGTTTTTAGATTTTTTTAGATATTTAGATCACTTCTGTTGTCCATCACAGCAGTTACAGTTTGTGGGACTGTCAGAGAAGAACCACGCAAAATCCTGTCCACATGGTGTCATTTTATGCTCTCTCCTGTTTTGTTTCTTCTATCCACTTGAAGCCAGTAGGAGGGCAGGTGAGAGAAATATAACATTTTCTTTTATTTTCTCCAAGGGTTTAAGGAATGACAGACAGATTTTTTTCATTTAAATGATTGCTCTTTGCCAAGACAACACAAGCAAATGCTTAAAGTAACACAACAGTGTGCTGCAGAGCACTAGGGCAGCCACGTGGGAGTGGAGGCAAAGAGAGGTGCCAGGGGAAAACCCATCCATACTTTCCTTCAGATGGAGACGGCAATAATGGTGCCTGGAAAGAAGAGAGTCATTATCAGTCTTTTTATGTCATAGTTAATGCTATATTTAGTCCATGGCTGTTCCGGCAAGCGGAGGTCTAATGAAAGACAAGGCTGATGGAGACGGGTGGCTGGCAGCACAGCACGGGGAGCTGTGCTGCTGGGAGTGGCAGCCCCCGGGGACCCGAGTGATGGAGGCGTGCAGAAAGATACACTGTTTTGTCAATGCCGTGCAGAAGCTGAGTGCGTGATAGTGGTCTGAGGGAATGCATGAGGTATAAAACAGCTTCTCCGTGCCATTTAAAGATGTGGTGGGGCAGACGGGTTGTTCCTAGGGTTGTGGTTTGCACCATCCTGGGCAGGGAGAGGACTTGCTGAGCAGAAGGAGCACTTTTAATGCCATGGTAACACTAATAGCTCTCACGATGGGAAATGTCAGTGCCGTAATGTGGGTACCATGTACAAAGCCTCATGTCCTCTGAACAGACATCATGGAGAGTGCTCAATGAGTTAGGACAGATATTTAAGCTCTTCCCAAAGCACTTCCCCTCCGGCATCCTTTGCTTTTTGCATAACCCTGTGGTCTGCTCAGAGCAGTGACTGTGCCTGCCTTCGCACAGAGCAGAGCTACGTGATGGCGCTCCTTTGGACAGAAAAATAGCTCCAGAGCCCACGTCGGTTCCTACATAGCAGCATCCTCTTGCAGAAAGGCCTCTGTTTGCCAAGGGCTGGATCTGATTCTCGGGGATATTTTGCGTGCATTAACCTACCTATAAGAAAATAATCTTATTCAGTACTGCGTGTAGGTGGAGGAGATGATGATGGAAGGGAGGGAGAGTTGCTGCTGGCAAACAATCAAATCAAGATTTAAATACAAATTCTTACTTTTCCTGCTTGTAAGAAAGGCCAAATAGACATTTTCAGAAATACATAGACCCTTCGGTACATGTGCTTGACTTAGGACTTGTCTAGGACACTTTAGGGATGGGTTGTGACTGCCTTTTGCATGGAGAGGCAGGAGGGTGCCTTGGATGTGCTTCTGGGCATCCCTGTGAGTGGTTGTCCTTGCTTCCCCATGGGGAGAGAAAAGCTGCCCAAGGCCAGTGTGGTGAGAGCAGCAGTGCCCTCCCAGTCCTCCCAGCAGCAGGGACTTGTCCCCAGGCAGGGGTGCCAGTGGCACGGGTGGCAGCCAGGGCTTACCAAGGAGCAGTCCCCTTGCAGAGGTAGTGCTGCTCCTCCCAACACAGCCCATCTTCTACTTCTCTGATTTACTGGTCATTTTGATCAACCATTTAATTTTGTCACAATCGTTGACAAAAGACCATTAAAAGGAGAATTATGCCACTTGTACACTCTATGGCTTTGGCTCGTTTATTTTAATTAGTTGTAACAAATTCATGGTTAAACAAGGCTTGAGAGGGTGCTATCTAAATGTGGTACTCATGGCATACACAGTACCATTAATGAAACACTTCTCCACAGCTTGACTATGTTCTCCTCCATCTAGCTTGCAGCTCATTATAGCACTAGAGATAGGAAACAGAATGTAACACCTAATTAAAATGTGAGCCTGTGTCCACAGATGATTCAATAGAAATAAAGGCATTAAGCTGGTGAGAGAAGCAGGAGAGTCATCACAATAAAAACACCTCATTCAAGCAGCATTGGGAGGAAGTTGTTCCTCTGCTTTAGGTGCCTGCATAAAGTTGGGGGTAACAAGAGTATTCGGGTCCTGATCCAGCAAAGCATTTAAAAGTAAAAACTGATAGCAACTAAGTGTTGTTCTCATTAAAGATTCCGAACCCCACTGCGTAATAACAATTTTTAGCCTGCCCTGTTGGTTGTCATAGAAATAGCACAAGCAACCACTTATTTTGGTAATAGGATTATAGATAGTGTCTTCTCTTATTTCAGTTGTTCTTTTCAAAATTATACTGATGCATTTTATTGTATAAGTAGATGAGATCTCTGCAGCCTTTGCAAAATGAATTTAATATGTGTTAGGTTAAGCACGTTAGAGGCATGCATAGAATTTATGTTTTTTTAATAATGTTACTCTCCACAATACAGAAAAAGTATAAATAGCCAGATGTGAACTTAAAATTATGCATACCAAAGATAAGCAAACTAATCATGTCTCCCTCTGTTTGTCACAGGTGGGACAGTCCCCTGGTTGATCTGTTTTTCTCCAACCAGTATCTTCAGATCACAACTACTGTGCCATCCACTTCGGTGTATGGGTTTGGTGAACATGAGCACCCGTCCTTCAAACACAGCATGGACTTCGTTACCTATGGCATGTTCAGCAGGGATCAGGCACCCACGGTAATTCACTTCATGCAACACTTTGTCCTAAACTTGTATCACAAAAAGGAGGTGGTGAGGTACAGCTTTGCCAAGGGAGCACCTTGCTCTGTATGATAACACTGCTAATGTGAATCAATGGCAAACACGGAATGTCACAGGTATTGCAGGTGTCATAAGTTTTAATTAAATGACAAAACCATGAGTCATTTCGAGGGGACTTTGAAACCTTTCATCAGAAGCTTTCTCACACTGCAGTTAGTTTTCAGAAAAAAATATTTTGTGTGCCAGGATCCTGGTTCAGGAAAGCATTTAATTTCATGTTGGATATCAATCCCTGTTCATCCAAACAAGCTGGACTTCACTGGGACTCATTAGATATTTGGCTATATTGAGGCCAGTGGTTGATGAGTCTATTTTAACTAGCAAAGTATTTTTTACCCATGCTACTTTGGAGGGCTTGGCAGAATATGGAGAGTCTAACTAAGAGACACTAATAAGAAGCACTGTGTTGAGGCAGAAAAAATAACTCTTTTCTATCAATTTGACTTCATACCAGTTCAGATGAAAAAATCCCCAACCTTTCAAAACAAGTCTCTAATTTATTTCCTTGTCTTTGCGTGTGTACCCAGCTGACAAAAATGGTGAAAAATAGCAAAGTCAAGCCATACCTAATGTGCTGTTTATGTTTCAGTCATTTGCCAACCTCTATGGAGTTCACCCTTTCTATATGTGTGTAGAAGCTGACTCCAATGCCCACGGCATTCTCCTTCTGAACTCCAATGCACAAGGTAAAAAGATATATGGGTTCCCTATCTGGACTGCATTTAGAAAGATGATAAATTAGTAAATATAAAAAACTGTTTTGCTGATTGCTTTTTCAATGTGGTACAAATAAGAGTGACTGTTCCATAACTGAGGTTCCAGGAATTACTATAAAGTTTTCAAAGGGATTTCATTAGAATGGCTGTTTATCAAGGTAAGGTATTTTCAGTGGAAAATATATGATTTTTTTTTTTAAATAGATGCACATATAGGGAAAAGAGAAGGTGGAAGAAATTTCCTCTGGGGTTGGCATGACTGAATCAAATCAATTTAGGTTAGTCCTATATTCTGTCTGTGGAGAATAGTTTTGCGCGTTACCATGGTCACCTTACTGTATTAATCCAGTGGTATAATTTCAGAAAAGGGGAATCTTCACTCAGTCTATAAAATCATTTTCCCCTGGCAGGCAATGACTTCCAATAAGAAGACTAAAATAGCATAGAGAAACCCTAAACACAAGCTTGTGGTTCCTTTTTATATAAATGAAACTGAGACAAATGGATCGGTGCAATCTACCCTGTGTGGGTTTCTGTGATTTATTGCTGCACAATGCCAATCTGAAAGCGGAGATTACAGAAACACTGGGCAACTGCTAGCCTATGTACAGGTCCTGTTTGCTCATCTGACTGTACCCACAAGGCATCGGGTAGTGACTTGAACGTGTAGCTGCCTCTGCCTGGGGTTACATTTATGCATGGAGGAGCCCAGCACTCGTGCATCCAGGATAGGATAGGGTAGACTAGACCAGACTAGAATATTTCAGTTGGAAGGGACCTACAACAATCATCTAGTCCAAGGGCTTGACCATTTCAGGGCTGACCAAAAGTTAAAGCGTATTATTAAAGGCATTGTCCAAATGCCTCTTAAACACTGACAGGCTTGGGGCATCGACCACCTCTCTAGGAAGCCTGTTCCAGTGTTTGACCACCCTCTCGGTAAAGAAATGCTTCCTCATGTCCAGTCTAAACCTTCCCTGGTGCAGCTTTCAACCATTCCCATGCATAGCGCAGAGCTAGTTTGCACTGAGAACCTGTTTTTTCCCTTTCAGATGTTTCTCTAAGTCCAAACCCATCCATAACCTTCCGCACTGTTGGAGGAATCCTTGACTTCTATGTCTTCCTTGGACCAACTCCCGAAAACGTAATTCAGCAATACACAGAGGTTAGTGAAAAAGTGCATATGGCACATGGGGCAGTACCTTGTAACGGACTCCCATCAGTATCTGACAGCATCAGCAGGTAGTACAGCCAAAGCTTGTCCTGATCTGTTCATACAAAGCTGTAGCTTCAGGTCCATGGGCAACCTGGCATGTACGCAAGCATCTGCGAACAGTCTGTCTGAGTGTAGCAGACTGGCTGGGCATTCGATACACGTCTCCAGCCTTTCCAGCAGCACTTCAGTATTGAGAGCAGGACTGAGTTAAAGGGATGCAATGATTAGAAAGATGTTTATCCAAGTTTACTCTTTTCTGGGCCGTGATAGTTTTACAGTCTTCACTACATAACCATAAATGTGTTTTGACACCGTGGATGCAGAAAACAAACAAGGCAGACCACAGATGGGAATGTTTGGGGATTTTACACCTGCTGGACTTCAGAGATGTTGAATGAACTTCAAAGGCTTCAAGCCTTTATTTTCCAGTGGAATTGCCTGTTGATTTTGGAGATGTCAGCCTGCTTTTTACTAATAAAACCCCATGTAATTGCATTGGAAAGCATGGATGTGAAAAAACCATACTCACTGCTGTCTGACAGAGCATAACTACTTGCTTTCCAATTACCTGATGTTTTCCAAAGAACTGAGAGTATATGTGCAAACAGCTGTTTTGGGAGCGTTTGTGCAATTCTTATCCAGTGAGGGTCTCCCAGAGAAAAGTAGCAGGAAACATGTTCCGCCCAGAAAAAAATAGCAGATAACATGTTCTTCCTGGTCACCAAATGCCAGGTAATGCATTAACTGGGCTCTTGCGCAGAAAATTGCCGCCTCAGAACCAAGCTTTGTACATAAAGAAACCAGCACCGAGCCTAAAGAGTGTGGAGCAAAGCCGAGAAGGGGCATGTCACTGTGGGAAGGGGGATTCATGTGTGAAGACCCTGAGGATTAAGCTACAACAAGAGGTGCCAAGCAGCCTGTGGTAGGGTGTCCTGGAGCCAGGCAGCTGGAGCTCTCAGTGAGATGTGCATGTGCTCTGCATTCCCCTCTGCCACCCCACCAAGGGGCCTGAGCTCTGATTTTCAGCAAGCATTTTGTCTTTCCAGGTTTTTAAAGCCTTCATATCCTATGCTTTCCTTCTTTTAAAGTGCCTGAAATGGGAACAGAAATATTGTGGTTTGGACTGAGGCAAAAAGAGGATTCAGCCCAGAAAGTATTGCTGGTTTCTGTTTTGGTGATGGAAGGGAGAAGAAGCCTCACTCATGCCACTGTTTTGGGAAGACTGGAGCCTCCCCAGAGTGCTGGGGTCTGCTGCGCCTTTCTTTTCCAAGCAGAGGTTCAGGTGGTGCCTCTGGGAGAGGTGGGAGGCTGCCAGTGCCCCTCCACGTCCCGGAGCGGAGCGACTGCTCTGTCACTCAGAGGTTTCCAGCTCCCTCTGCACATCCTCCCCTCCAGCCGCCTCCAACCTTGGTGCCACAGACCAACCAGCAAACTGGGTTTTGAGCTTACACATTGGCAATCAAACAGAAAAAAAACCACAAAAACAAACAAAGAAAGAAAAAGTAAAGCGACTCTCCCCTTAGCTGCAGCTGTGATCCCTGCGATGAAAGCACCTATTTCAGGGGAGTCGCTGTGGCAGTGCAATGGAGATTAGAGCCATCCCCGTTTCTTTTCAAAGTCTTTTGCTGGTATTTGAAGGCAGCATTTCTGTGGCTTAGCAGGTGGCCAGCAGCTGAAAATAAAATGAAAGAGTTCTCACTCCCCAGCTGATGTGTACTGGCAGCTCACTTTCCACCCCTGCCTCCCTGGAAATGGAGCTGGAGTGAAGAAAACAAGGTAAAGGGGAGCCGGTGGGCGTCTCCTAACTAGACATGTCACATGCCAGGACAAAAAAATCCCCTGTTTTGTATTCTTTGAGCTTGAGCTCAGCTCTCTAGGGAATCTTAAAGAATGCATGGTAGCAATTTCACAGTGAAATAATAACTTCTTCAGTAAACATCCTGAAATTCCCAGATCGCAAATGTTACAATTACCATATTATTAGTCTCTAGGGTAATGATTTGGCTTTTATGTACAAGATACGTGTGAAGGTGAAGGAGACAGAAAAGGCTTTTTTTTTTTTTTTTTTTTCAATTGTATTTTCTGTTATACTGAGAGGACTCTCCCGTGTGGTCATTGTCACTCCCCTGGGAAGGAGAGGGGGTGGAAAGGAGCAGAGTGACTGATGTCTGCAAGGCATTGCTCAGCAGCATCCCTCAGCTTCCTCAGCTGATTGCATGGGTCTCCTCTAGGAAGTGGGTTTTGGGAGCTCCCAGATGCAGGGGACCCTGGTGGGGCCAGGCTGCCCTGCTGCAATGAGCTCCTCGGGAGGATGGCACCTGCCTCCCACCTGTGCAAGCATCTGCCCAAAATCACTGCATGGGGCTTTTTGCAGGGACCACCCATTGCATCCTCTCCAGGATGGCCCCAGTAGTATGGCAGGGTGGCTAGGTGCCAGCCGGTGCATGGCCCTTGAGAGCAAGGGAGCTGTGTCCAGAGCTGTGCTCCACACCATTCTCAAATATTTTGTGTTGTTGCCTTCAGTGCCACTTCAAGACATGAGCAACTACACTGGCCCCTGTTGTGTTTGTTTCTGTTAAAGATTTAGGAGCTTAGTTCTGCTCAGTGCTGTTATGCAGTTCCCTCCAAACCAGTGAGTTAGGACTGCTTTGTAACAGAGCCCTTTACTGGGTCTCTAGTGCGTAAGCTTTCCCCACACACCTCTCCAGGTGGCTGCCAGCACCCAGGGGTGGCCCTGGCCCAGAGCTGCTGCTGCGTGGCCAGCTGGGGGCATCTGGGCTGTGCCAAGAGTGGGGCCCCCTGTGTGGTGATCCGGGAAGATTGCAGCTGCCCTGCCAGAGCCACCAGCCTCTCTGTGCATCTTCAGGGCAAGGACAGGTGGCAGCGAAACCAAAACCCATGGTGGCCACGGGTGCCAGCCTGGCCCAGGCTAATCTGCTTTAAATGGGCTCCAAGGGAGTGGGAAGGGAGCAGAAGGCTGAACGCCAGTGCCTCTGCTGTGCCTTGCACAGAGCAGAGGTGGGCTGTAGGATGCATCCTGCCAGTGGCACCACAGTGCGACAGCAGTGACAGGGCATGTGCTGGGCATCGTGCAGTGGGAAAGAGAAATCTCAATCCCAGCTCTTCTGCACCCTCCTGTCCCTGAGCCTGGCCACCAGGAGCAACTGCTCCTGGCATATCAGAGATGGTCCTGCCACAGCTATATATATATTTGACAATAATCACACTTTTCTCCTACTACAGAAGAGGTCCGGTGTGTGGAACAGTTATATAACACAAATCTCACTTTTATGGCAAACGCCTCGGTTTGCAGGAGGATGGGAGAAAGCAGTAACAAGCTAAAGAGCTCAGCCATTGAGCTGAGCCTAGCTGAGGCTCTACAGCCAGACCTAATACCAGACCGCCATTGCTAAGTACACTGGTGGCCTTTCAGGACAGAGTAACAGTGCATACCAGTAGCATACGAGCTCCATAACAAGACACTCAGGAAAGTTATAGTTCAACAAATGGACATTTAACAGCTGTTGGGTGGAGTGAAGGCCATGGATTTGTTATTTTATCACAAATTATCCAATTATAAGCTTTAAGAGAGCATACTGCATGTCTCCTAATCCTGTTTTGAGAGCAAATTACTGGTTTATTTCTTCCTTACAGAACCATAGGATAGTTCTGGGTGGAAGGGACCTCAGGAGGTGTCTAGTCCAGCCTCCTGGACTATTAGAGAAGTAACATGAGGAACCTCCTTGTACCTACAGTTTATCACAGATGATTCAGAGAGAGTCTTGTAGTTGAATTCATGGATCACCCAAGAAAGACTAAGCAGCTGGTAAGTGTTTGTGCAGCAAAGAACAAGGTTTGAAGACCTTGGCATTGAAAGTCCTTAAAATTTTTAGCCTCCTGAGGTTGTGAGCTTCTTCCTAATAGTTCAGCAGTTGCAGGGCCTTTCCTTTTCCTCTCCTAAAACAAAATTCAGCTTCTGTGCGTAGGCTTTGAGTGAAGGTTACTCCCTGCCCTAGGTGCCCACAGCACTTGCCTGCCTCAACCATAGGGGATGAGCTAGATACAGATGTCTGGGCTATAGGAGCATCTGTGTAATTTAGCCATTGAGTGACTATCCAAACATGCTATTTCTGTGTCTAAATCCAGAGCATTAGCCAACCTGGATTTTTATAGTTTCCTCCTACAGCTCTTTCTAAAAGAAAGGAAGTTTAAGCAAATATCAAGCTTCGAGAGTCATTTTATATGGCTAATTAGGGTGCAAGATTAGCACTCTTTCATGTTGAGCCCCTGTACCTGCGTTGCTGGAGATCTCAGCTCCTTTGTAAGCATGGGAAAGAGTATCTCTCTCTATAGCCTCTATGATATATAGGGCATAACTCTTCAGCCATTTCTCTCGCATGAAAGACTTTGGTCATAGTGTTAATAGAATAGGATCCTGATTTACTATGTAGAACGTATAACTTAGTTGATATCCCTGATGCTCCTGGTAATAATGTTATTTGTCCAATAACCCAACACAGGGAAAGTGAATACAGATCACCTGCTCCCTGAGCATGGATTTTAGCTGTTAGATATACATGTTTTCACTGAACTTTCTTCTTACTGCGAAATGCTTCCAGGGTACCTCCTAGATTCATCAGCTCTCAGGTGCATCTGAAAAAAAAAATAAAATTACATAATGCCAAGTTATGTAAACTTGGGAAAACTAGCAGTGAATTTATTAAACAACACCAGGAGTTATTTAAGAACTAAGTGCAGGAGGAATTGTGGAACAGAAAATAGAATCTGTTTTGTTTTTTTTTCTGCTTCTGCACTACTGTGTCTTCTCATTTTTCTTCTCAGTTTGGATACCCCATATGTTTGCTGTTTCTGCATTTTTCATGTTTTCCTCCCTCAGTTCCCCTGCTATACCTCATTTACCTTTTCTGATTCTATGGGAAGCCGGCTTTCTCTGCCTACTGCATTTTATGATCATTTGTATGCAGAATGCAATCTATATGAATTAGCTAGATCCTAAATATATATCAAATCCAACATGAGTTTTCAGGTTTGCAAAATTACATCCCTGCCTCTGCTGATCCATCTGCAAGTAGGTACCATATGTCACTTACTTTATCAGGAAGCTTCAGGGGGATCCATTAGAGAGAGTCCACAGCATAATTAGAAAAAAGAACATTTGTTTTCCCAGCTGCCCTGTTTTCATCCTTCCTCTTCAAATGTTCTGCTGATTTCAATTAAGTTCACCATAGACATGCCAGCCTGGTGAACCTGGGGAACTAATTGCTTTAAAACTTAATATCTTGCTTGCAAGGTGGATTTTCTTCAGTAGGTTCAGCTGTAATCCCAAACTCCTCAAGGGATGCCTTCATGAAATACTGCCTCGCCATGGGGCAGCTCTGTGGTCTGCAGGCAAGACTGCACCATCATGTAAGGGTGAGAACCTCAGCGAACGCCAGTGCTGGGGACGTGCCCTTTGGGAAGGACCCTGGCCTGCACGCTGGTGGCCACAGCTCCACCTCCAGCCACGCTGGCGTCCACCTGGGTGCTCAACAGGACACGGGGGCAGAAGCAAATCTCCATCCAGCTCTTGAACCATGTTGTATTGGCAATGTCCCAGGCTGACTGTCCTCCCCAGCCAGGAGCGACCTGGGGTATTGCAGGACCAGGAGCAGGGCTGCCCAGTGGTTCCCATTGCCTCTGCCCAGGCTGGTCATCCCCATGGCAGTTCATGTTTCCCAGCGTGCTCAGGGAGAGGCAGTGAATGCCACAAAGACATCCTGCCAGGGCACCGGGCTCTGCATCCAGCCCTAGGACTAATATTTATCAGCTGGTTTTCCCTCTTCCTCTTGTTCAAGGGGAGAAGCCTGTGCACAAAACATTTTTTATTTCATTAGGGAGTTCTTTTGTTTCGGTCTTTCTTTTTAACCTTCTTTGCAGAGGTCACTCTCTGTTTACAGTAGAGAAAGCAAGGGCAAATATGCATCTGCTTTAGGAGCACAAAATGGTGGGGTTCACAGAGCTCATCTTGCAGCCTTGGCTGGTCTAAAACAAGCTCTGCCACCTCCTCAGATGAATTTGTCCTTAATATGGTGAGTACAGTTGTGACAGAGAAGCAGACTTCTTGACCTGAGGCTTGCTGTGTTCTGCTGCACACCCCGGTGCCGGCTCACAGGGTGTCTAGAAGATTGTGCCGAGCCATCATGCCCCATTCAGCTTTTCACAGGAAACCCCAGCAGAGCTTGAAAGACGGTCTAGGGGATCAGGTGTGTCCACACAAGCTGGAAATAACTAACGACACGTGTAACCAGATGATACTTCACTGTGATGGCAATGGTGTGTATCTGCCCACTTGCCACCCCCTACATGGTAGGGGGCCACCATTGTCTGTCCAGGACTTCTCCCAGCAAGGGTGCAGCAGTGTGCAGAGAAGGCTAAGTCCAGCTGTGTCAGGAGAATGCTGCTGATAGCTGTTCTTGCTTCCTCTGAAAAGCTTAGCCTCCAGCTAAGTTGGAGGTGCAGTAGGTGTTGAGGAAGGTGAAGAGGGTCAAGTCTTGCGGAATGGAACAAGTAGCAGGCATACAGGGCAGCTGTGCTGCTCAGCCAGACCATCCCTCCTGGAGGGGGTCAAACCATGAACCTCACTGGTTGTTCTGGCCTCCTGCTTTTTCCTTAGGTGAGATAGCAGCATCCCAACAGGCAAAAGCACGGTATATAGCCAAATCTGTAATGCTTAGTGCTTAAAGTTCGCCTGTTTGTCCACAAGTCATTCTCATCTGGAAGCAATTTACCTGTGTGTTCCCCCAGCTAGGGTGCATTAAAACATCCTCTGCTTTTCCCTGCTTCTCTTCTGCATCTGTTTTTCTTTCTGATGCAGTTTGCACATGCCACCAGCTCTAGCATCTGCGATGTATTTAGGAGCAATTTCAAGTTCAGCGTTGCTTTCCCAGGTCAAACTCTTACTGGAGAAAATCCCATAGGAAGATGTGCCTTTATGCATTGTGAACTCTAGAGAGCTTAGCAGTGCAATAGATGCAGAGTGCCAGGAGTGCCTTGTTTTATTTAATTAAAGTAGATGGTGTTTAGCTGCCAATATGCAAGTTTTGTTCTTTTTCACTTCTTAGCATAATTACCTAACTATGGAGATCCACAGGAAATAAGGGAGGAATAGTTATTTAGCCAAAGGGAGTCAATAGTTGCAACTGATTAATAAGTCATGGGTGCTTACTAGCTACCTGATTTTCATATATTGCCTGCAAGGATGTTAAAGTACTGAAAAAAGGTTAATTTCATGGGATCTAACTGTTTAAAACTGGAGTAAGTGTTTCTAGAGATGTCCCCCAGAAAACACCAGTGTGAGAAATAAGCTGAAATCTGTCATTGCCTCATTTGTACAAACAGACACATCGTGGTTGCTCGCTGCTTGTCCCACGTTGTCCTGAGGAGAACAGCAATCACTGGGGGAAGCAGAGCAGGATGACTTGCTCCCCTGTGCTCTCAATTGAGTTTCCTCATGCAATTTACAACTGGATTACATGGAGCCAGTGGAAATCAAATATTTATAAAATCATATTTAACTCATTACCTCATGTTTCAGTTGAGAATTCTGGGACCAAACAATAACTCTGATCTTGAAGAGGTTTGTCAGTGCCTAGCATCAAAATGCTGTGGGCCAGCAGTAAGAGCAGTCAGTCAAAAGTAACTGAATTCCATCAGGGTAGTGTGTGAACATAATTAAAACTTCAGAGAGTTCAAATAAACATCAGACTCTTGATGAGTTGGTTCAGCTGGATGTGGCAATAGAAATTAGCAAAGCTGACGTTGCTGTGTAGCGTCAGAGATTTGCCTGCTGTTGACCAAAGGGCTTGTGGACTTGGCACGGGCCAGGCAGTGCAAGGTTCCACACTGAGTTTCCACTGGTGTGTACCACATAAGTGAAAGTGTGTGCTACTGTGCAGAGACTGAGACCTCAGTGAGACCCTTATTTAACATTAGCCTGGATTTTATACACTGTCTTCCACTGGGGTGTTCTTAGAAGTGACGCACAGTGTCAGTGTCACTCAGAGCTTCTGATAAAGACAAGGGTCCATCAGAAGATGTGCTATTTTGAAGTCAAGCATACTGTACAGTGGGCTGTTCTGAGAAAGTAAAGGGTATTTCATGGGTGTGTGATACCTGTGCCCTGATCTTCATGGCTTAAATGAGCTGTAAGTCTCTCCTGGTGTTTCAGAATAGCTTCTCTTCATCTCACCCTTTGCATTTCTGTATTCCTCATTCTTCCTGTAGGCCATTGGACGCCCACACATGCCTGCCTACTGGTCTCTGGGATTTCATCTCTCCCGATGGGGTTATGGCAGCATTGATGTTTTAAAGAAAACCGTCAATCGCATGCACTACTATGATATCCCATACGTGAGTATGAATTTTTTACCGTGTATGCTAATTTTACAATCAAAAGTGAGATGAATAAAATTATAATACAGGAAAAGTTATTATTGTACAGAGAGAATTGTAGAATAAAAGGTTGTTCATAATCTTATGTAGTGGGTTTGCATGTAATATCTTTATAATGCTTAAAAGAACATTTAAAGCAGGCTTTGAACATGAGGTTTAAGTACTGCTCTTGATTGCATAGCAGGTGATTCTGGTATGAACTTACTGTTATG
Organism: Anhinga rufa; assembly: GCA_013400875.1. Lineage (NCBI taxonomy): Eukaryota > Metazoa > Chordata > Aves > Suliformes > Anhingidae > Anhinga > Anhinga rufa. Next base: position 9,689 of record VZTV01087898.1, on the reverse strand, counting down.
CAGTATGAGGTGCTAGCATTTTAAAAATAAATTATGGTAATTCTGATGCATATCACTGCCAAACAGTTGCTAAACTAGGACTGCTACATTTCCATTTTGTCCATTGCTACTATGTAAGTTTATAGAAGCTGAATTTGGCCGGACAATTATTTACAATTATTATAGCCAATCTCTTAGGTTACCTTTTAGAAATGCAGTTGCATACATTGTGATTTTCTGTGTCAAATATTCCAATCATAGAATAGTTTGGGTTGGAAGGGACCTTTAAAGGTCACCTAGTCCAACCCCCCTGCAACGAGCAGGGACATCTTCAACTACAGCAGGTTGCTCAGAGCCCCGTCCAACCTGACCTTGAATGTTTCCAGGGATGGAGCACCTACCACCTCTCTGAGCAACCTGTGCCAGTGTTTCACCACCCTCGTCATAAAAAATGTTTTCCTTATATCTCTTCTAAATCTACTTCTTTTAGTTTAAAACCATGACCCGTTGTCCTATTGCAGCAGGCCCAACTAAAAAGTCTGTCTCATCTTTCTTATAAGCCCCCTTTAAGTATGGAAAGGCTGCAGTAAGGTCTCCCTGCAGCCTTCTCTTCTCTGGGCTGAACAACCCCAACTTTCTCAGCCTTTCCTCATAGGAAAGGTGTTCCATCCCTCTGATCATTTTTGTGGCCCTCCTCTGGACCCACTCCAACAGGCCCATGTCCCTTCTGTGCTGAGGACTCCAGGGCTGGATGAAGTACTCATGTAACATTTACTTTTAAAATGTTTAGGATGTCCAACATATTGATATTGACTACATGGATCGTCGCCTGGACTTTACCTATGATAAAGTAAACTATGCAGGTCTGCCAGAGTACCTCCAACAGCTGAAGAAGGAAGGAATGCACAATGTCGTGATTCTGGTAAATTAACAAAGTTGCTAATTATTTTTCCATTTCTAAGAACTATTTGCAGCATGGTGTTCATAGCAGTAGCTAGGTGCTAACGCACTCATGGTATTGTAGCAGATTTTCCATTTTTGTCATTTGTTGAGAAGAGCTGAAGAACAATTTCTCACATATTTCATACTTAAATGTGTTGCATTTATCAGATATCTGTGTACCAGCACCATCTCTATACCATAACATTAATTCTCTTGCACTTTTTCCCACTCAGTTATGAGAAATTTTGCCTCTGTTCAGGGCTGAGTTGAGATAGGATTGTTTTTACACAATTCTTTTCCTGAAAATGAACAAATGAGTTTGATATACACACAAAAATAGCTGAATAGTGGAAAAAATCTCTTCCTAATCACTCTGGAAAGCTAGTAACTACAATTCACGTTGCCTTATATTTACTTTTAATCTAAATTAATGTAAGTGATGTTTGCAAAAAAATTTGTAGAAAATGTATGTTGAACCTATAACCAAAATTGATGTATGACTGAATGAATTAATTTAGGCAGAAGCGAAAATTGGAGTTTTCCATCTTCCCCCGTCAATTTTTCCACAAAGTTTGCTGTTTCTCTTCAGCAAGTCCCCATATATACCCTTGTGCTGAAATTGCTCTTTGTCACAGTAGTTAAGTGAGTGCCAATGGTGGCAAGGAAATTGGAGACCAATTAAATTGAAATTTAAATAAAAAAATAAATACATGAAGAAATTAAAGTCCTTGATAGATGCGTAAGACCTTGCTGTCCAGGGCCCCCAGCAGCGCAGTACTAGGAGGGCTGCACTCCCCAGCACAGGCTGGGGCAGTGGCACCACCTGGGAAGGATCTGAGTGGGAAGGCTCAGGAGTGACAAGCAGTGCATGCAGGGTGCAATGTGTTGCTGCAGAGAAGAGAGGTGTAATTTGTTCTCCATAACCACTAGGGACAGGATAAGAAGAAAAGTGCTTTAAATTGCAGCAGAAAAGATTTAAGGTAGACATTAGGATAAAGCTGCCTGTCTGCAAGGTGAGCCAAGCAGGGAACCAGCTGCCTGGGGCCGGGGGTCCCTCCCCAAGTGGGTGTTGCAAACAGGTTTGATAGATGCATTAGGGGCGGCTCAGGCTGAGCTGATCCACAGGGGAAGGAGGAGGAGACAATCCCACAGAGTCCCTCTCAGGACTTTTTAAAGTAATTGCAGTCTTCTGTTTTCCAGCCTAAATGGCCAATTTACATCTTTCATTTGGGTGCCACCATTCTTATTTACCTCAGACTACCAGTCTCTCGTCCTTCTACTTTCTTTCCTGATATACTTATTTGAACAAGTGTATTCTCTCTCAGTCTTTTTTGCTAGGCTAAACAAACTCAAGTATTTTATTCTCTTTTTATTGGGTGAGGTCTTCAGATCTCACTGTAGCTGCTATCCCCAACATGTGCCCCAGTTTGAATGCATTTGTCTGTGTAGCAGATAACTGGATTTCACAATGCTCTCGATGATGTCCCCACAGTGCTTGGAGAATGGCAGAAATATTTCCTTCTTTCTGCTAAAAATTGTCTCACATGACAAAACCCTGCATCACAATTACCTACATTATATTAGTGGCTAATACTTTTACGGAGACCAATTAATCCAGCTGAATCATAATGGACAGGCCAGTAATGTTTGGGCCCTAAATTGATCCAGTCCTTTTAAAATAAGGGCTATGTTCCTCATCTTGTCATGGGGATCCTGTCAAAGGTTTGTGGGAAGAGAGACTGAATAGCAGAGTCCTAAATTGCAGGACAGTTCCTCTTTCACTTGTGGTGGTGTACCAGATGTTTACTGGAGTCAAGATAACCGAGTGCTACTGCAGTTTCCTCATCTAAAAATCACATTATCTTGTCAAATAGATAGATTAAGCCAGAAGTGCCTCCCTGTCATTTTTTCATCCACAATTTGTTGTAAAGTCTAGCATATGACTGACAATGGACTAGTCAGCACCACACATACCCATATCGGTGTTTTCTTTTTAAAATACAGTTATGAGGTCTGCTATTCTTCAGTCTGCTGTGTTCTTTTTGGTAGCTTCATTAAAAATACCTGCTCTGTATTTATTATTGGCCTAATCTTCACTTTGTTGTACTAAAATTGCATTCACTGCAAGGAATGTCAAACAAAACCACGTAGCCCAAATAATCAATTACATATTGATAATGGAAATAGCACTCTATATAGTGAGCACTGTTTGCCAGCAATTTGTCCTCAAAGATTTGTCCTCCTAGTTCTTCTTCAGCTGGAAATCACGAGAAGCTCCAGGGTCAGGCAGTGAAAACAGTGTCCATCAATAGAGGTCCAAGGCACAGAGTTTAAACAGTAACAGATTACTAAGTCACTCTGATGGAGAGCAACTCCAAGACGAAAATAGTCCAAAATTAACTGGACACATCACTGTAAATAACTAACCAAGCAGTAGATGAGCACATGTGCTGTCAGGACTGAGTGCTCTTCCCAGCTATTAGGCAGTTTAGGCTCCCTGTATCCTCAATACTGCTCTAAAAATTATCTAATCTCTTAGAGCTGTAACATTATATACCGCCTGCCTATTTATTGGTTTGTCTCAAAAACATTTGCAAGACATGAATATATCAGCAAAATACCATGAGTTTGGGGTAGCTCTTCCCATGCACACTCTTGGTCTTTAGTAAATACATGGTAGTCACGTCTTTTTCATCAAAGTTAGGATGCCTCCAGTTGTTTTGCATTTGGTGCTGGGTAAGAAGGTACAGGCAAGCAGTCACAGTTTAGTGGGTGACCTACATTATCTTCTTGTGAGTTTAACGTCAACGTTTTTAAAGCCCTTTCGGTTTCTCTGATGGCACATGCTAGAGCAGTGCAAGGCGCTGTTGCCATATAAATCTAACTTCAGCTGTAAGGCAGATGCAAGGAATGTAACAACAATTCTTAATTCATGCAATGAGCTGATGGGATTCCAGATAGGGAGCCCTTCTTTCCTCCTTCCACTAACCTGTAACTAAGGACTATCTTCTGATGTAGTTCTTTAGATAAGCTTGTGAAAAAGAACAAAAGCTGATCCAGCTTGTCCTTCATTTTAAAAGCTAATGGTTGCACTGGTAGTTAAGTTTTCTATTTTCACTTATTACAGTTGCTGATATTTCTGTCAAACTTGGACTATTAGCATTCTTTAGTGATGTAAAGCATTCCCATAAATTGAGTCAGGAGCTGGAACAGTATGAAGGGTTTCATTCACAAGTGACAGCAAAGCCATGCTAACTGCAATCAAGGCAAGTGTAATCCAGTTAGATAGTGAAAGAAGAATTTTCTATTTAGATTCCTTTTGGGTAGTGACAGCAATGAGTGAGTTCCCCAAGTGTAGCAGATTGTTGCCTCCTTCATGACGATTTCAGGAAATGGGCTCTGATTGCAGTCACTTAGTGTCATGTAAAACCTCTAGTAAATGGATTTGGGGTAGATGGGTTCAGTCCTCCTCATCTCAGACTGCTCTGGTCACAAGCAAAGCGCAGATCCTGACTGCCAGCAGTATTAACACCGGTAACCTGCCTGAGGATGGGACCCTGAACTTGGTTGTGCCACCACCGCTGGGGTGGCTGTGCCTTACCATCAGGAAGTCTGGTGCCTGTGCCTGCATCTAATGCCGAGAGACTTCCGTGCCTATGGTCACCTTGATAGTAGCACGGCCCCATTACTATCTCCAAATGCAGTCCTTCAGCACTTCTCTCTCCTGATCTCTTTCAGAGGCCACCTCCATTTAAGGGAAATTTTGTTGAAGTGTCAGTACTTGGTCATTATTATTGCACTGAATAATGTGCATGATTCAGCTGAGTCAGAACAATTATATTCTTTAGAAACAAAGAAAAGTTCTAAAAGTAACAATGGCTACAATGTAAAATGGTAAACATTATTACTGAAGAGGAGCTTTAATGAAAGACTTTGTATACCTTCCATTAAATCACACTAAAAATAGCAACAGCTATGAATGACATGAGTGACAAATTACTTAAATGTCAATAGCAACATGCTCGTGATTCAAAACAATGCTTGATAGCTTTAACATTTTAAAGTCCAGCTCTATGAGCTGTAGAGGCTAAAATTTCCAGAGATGTTTTATGGATGTGCATCAAATTCTGTTTGGGGCGATAGGTGGAAGTGCATCGATTTGGGTAAGTACTGGGTGCCCCCAGGCCTCAGGGCAGTCAGCTGGAGTTAAGGATGCTCAGCACCTCCTCTCCAAGAGCTGCTAAAAAGATGAGTTAGGGAAGATTCAAAAAACCCGTGAATGCACGGGAGGGTTTTGTTCTCTTTAGGATCATACTAAAGCTGCATAATATATTAGATTTATGCACTGGAATAACCTTTCAGCTGAAGGAAACCAGAAGTTTGGATTAGGAGTAGCTAATTAAGTTGATTTCTTCCAGCCTTCAAGTCCCTTGAGAGACATCTTTTCCGCAATTGTAAGATATTATTGCAGATGGACAGTTTTCTCTTTTCCAAAGCTGAACTATTAAACAAGTTAAAAATGTAATGGACACATAACTCTTTATGGAGGTGACACTGGAGCTAGATAGATAAAGCTGAACAGAATTTTGCACTTAAGGTAGGGATTTAACAGGGACTTTTGCTTTTGAGGCATGGAAGAATATACTTTCCTCACCAGGGCTATAGATATCAGAGGGCTTACAAGTAAATCAGGCAATTAATTTAGGTATTAAAAAGAGCTTTAAATGTGACTTTAAAGAAATTTACCATTTGGGATCAGATATTTTTTGGTTTTAAGAAGTTTATTAGTTAGACTTCTATGACATTTTAATTAAAGCTCACTTAAATTATTGCACAAGCTAAAAGTGAATGGAAGAATTGTTTCAGTGGTGGTTTTCTCCATTGTGTTTCATAACTGAAAGGTTTTGCCTTTTGGGAAAAGGAAAGCAGAACCTGAGGGAATAACATTTTCTAGGAGAAAAGTAAAGAATTCCCTTTTTCTAAAATGGCTGCAATCTTCCTCTGTTCTAAGTAACACAAAGCACATAGCTGCTCCCAATTAGGGACATATTGCAAAGTGTACTTGTTTCCTTTTAGTTCCAATTGACTGCTGAGCAGAGTTGAATAGTACCTCTTCATTCACTGGCATCTCAAAGTATTCCTAACTTTATTACTTACTGGCATGGTGGGCCACCATCTTCCCCAGGAATAGATTAGGTTCCCTTTCGATGAGTTTCATGGCTACCGATGGCCATCCTGAGGCAGAGAAGCTGGTGGTGTCAACGCCACTGGCAGCAATGGGAGGTGGTGACCACCCCAAGCAGTGAAAGGGGCAGCAAGGATGAGCTATGGGGTGTAAAATGCTGCGGTCTTCATGCCTGGGGAGAACAGAGATGTATGCTCCAGCGTGTGGGTTACTCTGCACCAGCCCAGCATAAAACACCATTGTCTGACATTGGATCTGAATGGAGAGCTATCGAGGTCCTTCTGAGGTTGGATGTGTCCCAACTTCAAGTCCCTTGACAAGTTTTAGTTATTCCAGCATTAGGCTGCTGAAGCTGAGGCAGCTGGAATTGAGGATTGCCTTGAAGGAAACCCAAAGGTGTCCGAGTGGGAATGCCCAGCATGACACTACGCTCCACCAAGAAGAGACTTTGTCGGGGGGGAAGTAAAATCTAGTGCCTCTCTAGAATAATTTGACCAGAGAATATCTCATAAAAAATAAACATGAGCATATTTAATAATTCCACATCCCTTTTGCCTTATACAAGAAATACTCATGACATCTTTAATGACTTTCCCAAAATTATTATGTGCTCAGAACTCTTTTTAAATATTAATGCTGATTTCTTCCAATATTATTGCAATCTACATTAAGAATATAATCCAAATTTTTCTGAAATATACAAACAGAAAATTGTTACCTTTGGGATTTCGATAATGGAAGTGTAATCACTGTTTTCAGGACCCTTTCATAACTAAGGACGAAGAACCAGGCACTTACAGGCCTTATGATCTTGGACAGGAAATGGGGGTCTGGGTGAACAACTCTGATGGTGTAACTCCTGCTGTTGGAAAGGTTGGTTTATTAAATTCTCTCATGCATTTGGTCAAGCGCTGCTTCAAAGTGATAAAGCAGCTGTGTAACAGAAATGAGAAGATAACCAAGTGTTATACCTGTGAACTCTAGGCCTGGCCCCCTGGAGACTCGGTCTTTCCTGACTACACCAACCCCAGGACAGTTGAGTGGTGGACTCAGATGTGTCTGGAGTTTAAGGATGTCCTTGACTACGATGGGATCTGGATTGTATGTCTCATTATATTTGCCCTCCCTTCTTTAGAAAAAAAAGAAAATGAGGCTTTGACGTGTGCCTTACTCTCTTTATTAAAGGATATGAATGAACCGTCCAATTTCTTAAGAGGCCAGTATCCTGGATGCGCTGTTAATGACATCAATAACCCTCCTTACATTCCTAGTAAGTAAAGTTTCATTGACAAACTTTTTTTTTTTTTTTAAAACTTGAATAGGCTATTTCTTAGAAGAAGAATTCCATCCTCTCATTTTCCATCTTTCCCTGCCTGTTCTGTACATTCAGTTACACATTTGTTCAAGACTCCATTGGCTCAGCTTTGATGGA
>VZTV01087894.1:2110-15580 GCA_013400875.1 Anhinga rufa | reverse complement strand
CCAGCTGAAACCATAACAGCTTCACACAAACATGTAGAAAGGGAAGGAGACTTTGAAGGGAAGGTTTGAACTTGCCGGGGAAGTGGGTCAGGATTTGTACGAGGCAGCTGAAATTACCATGAAGAGTGTCCACATCAGGCAGTGCGGTGAGATGTGCGTGTGTGGGGAGGGCTCTCAATGTTTCCTTTCCTTTTGCAGGGACGGAAGAGTTCTAGGAGTGCTGGAGGTTTCCCGCTCCATTGGGGATGGCCAGTACAAACGCTGTGGTGTTATCTGTGTGCCAGATATCAAACGCTGCCAACTCACGCACAACGACAGGTAAAACGTGCCCATGCACAAGGGGGTTGGCTGTGTCCTATCTCTGCTCAGCAGAAGTAGCACAAGCTGCATGACCCCATATGCTCTGCTTTTAGGGCTGAGACACTTCAGACTGATCACCCAGAATTAGAGGATGCTTTTACTGTTGATGTCTCTCCACTCCTGTCCCTTATCGGTATAGTGGGGTAGTGCTGCTCACTCTGCCAAGATACTGTGAAAGCTCCTGTTGGAGAAACCAGCCTCACAGCAGTGATAACATACATAAGCTTTAGACTTCCTTCATGCTCTGAATAAGCCCACACACCAGCGTTGAAGCAGTTGGTTAAGGCTTGAATACTTGGATCCCTGTCTTGTCCAAGAGTTGTCTCTAGCAGCTCTGGTGCCCACAAATACCACTGGATTTGGCTCTGATATTTGAAGATTTGAGATCCTTTTCTCACATATGATTGACACTGACAAATTGCTGTGAGCTTTCATGTCAGTATGGCCCCACAGGCTCTCTGAGGTGAGAATGTAACCCAGTAGTGCTGCTTTTTTTGGAATTAGAGTTTCATATCAAGTGATCCACTAAAATATTTCTAATGATATTCTGAGTATCAGCCTCTGAAATGATGCCTTCAGAGACATGTGCTGCTCTGGCAGGCTGGCTATCTCTGCAGGATGGTTGTATCCTTGTCCAGTGACTCTGGTTATAGCTTCTGGTTAACACAATCCCCTGTGCAGGCAGAGAGTGCACAGCAGGCTGTCTCCCCCATCTTCTGGCAGGGAACTAGGAGGGAGTTCTCCTTGCCTTGGGCTTTGTACCCCCTCAACCTTCTGCAGCCTGCAGCAATACCTTGTGGCATAGTTTTCTTATCACAGTTGTGCCTCCATTTCTGGGTTAAGCTGCTTGCTTTTCTTTTGAATATTTCTGCTCAAATTAAGTTATTGCATACCTCAGGAGCATGGAAATGTAAAGGATTTAAAGGAATGCACATAAGGTATTAAGCTGGCTGTGTTTCTCTATTTCCTTGCATTAGCTACTTCACAGGGAAAATAGTGAATGAAAAGGACTCAAAGGAAAGAAGCAGTTCCTAGAGAAATAACGGAGCTTTCCAGCAGGCTGTGGTATATGGTCTTGCCTAATGGTGCAGTGTCAGTAGGACTGCCAGGATGTACTGATGTAGGTCTTACATTGTTTGCCTGTCTCTTTGGCCTGTACTTTGAATTGCCTCAGCTCTGTGAATGGTAGGTTCTGGAGCACCAGAGAACTTCTGGTGCTTCTGAGGGATTTTCAGATGAGCTTTATGGCACTTCCCCTTTGGATTGGAGTGTGGGTACTCATAAAGTAGCTTGGAGGGATTTTGCTGTAACTGAGGAGCCAAAGATTTAGCCTTGGAACCCACCTCTGCTTGATTTCCAGGTTCATTCTGATAGCGTGTGACGGCCTCTTTAAAGTCTTTACACCAGAAGAAGCTGTGAACTTCATTGTGTCCTGCCTGGAGGTGAGGAGAAGGCAGTGTGGGGGCTGGGTTTCGGCAGTGCAGGGGCACGAAATGGAATGACTCGGACTTGCAGAAATGTACTTCTGCCAGGGTATCCTCCCTTATACCTGAGGTTGTCCTTACTAATGTTTTGATTTCCCATGCTTGGAAGTTACCATGTGCTTGCACCTCTGTGCTTTACTGGGAACAATCAGCGTCATCTTTCCTCGTCCCAACAGGATAAGAACATCCAGACAAGAGAAGGGAAGCTAGAAGGAGATGCTAGATATGAAGCTGCATGTAACAGACTGGCCAACAAGGCAGTACAGCGAGGGTCGGCGGACAACGTCACGGTCATGGTGGTTCGGATAGAGCACTGAGAGATGAGGTGCGACAGCAGGATCCCCAGCTTGTGGCGGATAAAAGGGAAGGGAGAAGTCAGTGTGCGTGCATGTGTGGCCAGGGGAGGGAGGGTCCTGCTGGATGCTCTTCAGTGTAAATAAAGTTTGTTGTTTGTTTTTTTTTCTAATAGTTTCAGCTCATTTGGCTAGCAATGTTTTCTAAGTGGCTGCCGCAGTGGATCAGCCTATGCAGAAATCTCTTGTCCTGTCAACCCCCTGTGAATGCCTTGGCAAACCAAATAAATCCATTTGGCAGAGGTGCTAGTAAGAGCAGGCATCTGTGGGTGTGAACTCTGCCAGCTGTTCCAAACAGTGCAGTTCTGCTGATGGTTTCTTTGAGCTTTTTAAGAGGCCCTGGGAGAGTCCTGAGCTCTTGGGACTCAGTGGGAGCTCCCAGTCAGCCTGTACTGTATGGACTGTGCAGTACCCCAGGACCACCGGCTTGGGATGTGGTGTGGGCTGTCCTCTTAGTGCTGGGAAGGAAATATTTTGGTGCTGAAGCTGGGTTATGAGGTTGCGTGCAAGCTGAATGATACAAACACCACTTGCAGAGCAGCAGTGTATCTTCCTTCTGCTTGCAGAAAACATTGGGGTTTTATCCTATCCTAGTTGTTGATACGGCAAAAGTGGCTGGAGTTTTCTCCTGATGTTTGTTGGGAAAGTGTTTTTGTCCGTTGCACCTGCCAGGCAGCTAAAAGGGTAGGCTCTATGCCTGTCTGTGTGCTATCTGAGGAGCAGGCGTCTCGGGTTTTAGGTACTTGTTGCTATTAAGTGTCTGGTATCTCATCCTGTCCCCATTCCTCTACCAGCCGTTGCTGTAGAGAGTTGGTGTGCTGTTTTCCAGAGAAAACTTGGCTTAAGACCAAATGACAGTGTGAAAGCTAAATGGATTGGGCTACTAATGCACTTAAATTCCAGATTACACAACTTTCCCATCCTGCGGGTGAAACGGTGCAGTGAGGGAGACGAGCTAGTGGGTCTGTGCAGTGGTTTCTTGCGCAACCTCCTTGCTCTGCATGAGAAACCGTGCAGTCCCAGAGAGAGTTTGGGCAGGCTGGTGTGGCGGTGCCTGCTGTTTTGTGTGTAGTCCTGTGCAGGGTTGTGAGGCTTCCCGGGCTCTTTTCTGCTTCCTGTGTTCCCTGCAGCTTTGGGAGATGGTCCCAGATCCTGGGCTATCTGTTTTTCTTGAGCAGCCAAAGCTATCCTGTTGTTTGGGACAGGTTGCTTGACCATCTTTCATCTATTTCTGCTACAGCAGAAGTCAGTTAAAGTTCATGGGCTTATGCTAACAGTTAGGCTAACTCAGCCTAGCTCATGCTAACTCTCTGCATGTCCTGCAGAGCACTGAGGAAGGAAGCCCGTCTCCAGCACATAGTTTGGGTAGCACTTGCCTCTGCCAGGCTGTTCTGTTCCCATCTGCATACTCAGATATAAAGTTGCACTGCAGGATGAGCTGAGACAGAGTAGCCCATGTTAGCAACATGCTGTTGCTTCTGCTCTTGAAAGCCAAGTTTGGAGAGCCAGGACAGAGTAGCATGGAGTTTATTTAGTCTGTGACAAAAGAAACCCTCCTGCAACGTGCCCTCCTGTCTTGCCTCCCTGCTTTTCACAGCTCTGGCGCTGGGGAGAGCTGCGTGCTGTGCTGCAAGAGCTGAGCCAAGCACCCATCTCTCTGGTGCTCCCTCCAGGAGGCCCCTGTTAATTCCAGCGCAAGAGATGGTGAGAGGGGTATCAGCTTGATCTCCTCTGACTGTCATCTCTCCCCCTCCCTCCTCTTGCAGCTCTTCTTTCCTTCCCTTTTGACAGAGAGTAAAACTCTAGCTAGGAACATAATACACAGTGTAATGGTACAGTTAATAACAATTTCCATAAAATGGATCATATTGTCCATTTTTCAGGGCAAAGGGAAAAAGGAAGCACTGTGGAGCTGGTTTCACTGTGCTTGTATGAGTAGCCACCCAGTTAGAAAGGAGGTTCAACCCCAGCTCTAGTGGAAGTCAAAACATTGTTTGCTTGTATTTCCTGGTAGGTTTCCTGAAAATTGTCCCTGCCTCGCTGCTCAGCAGCATCCTGCTACTGTGGGGAGCTCTGGGACCACCACCCCAGGGTGCCCACACAGAATTGCTGTACATGTAGCTCCCCTCCCTTGGGGCTGACTGAGCTTCTCTCCCCCTCCCCAACACCTAAATAAGCCCCTCAGTATCTCCAATTTAATAAACTTTTTCAATTTTGTGTTCACGTACACTGGGCTCTTTTTAGCTCGCTCACACAGGACAGCTTACCAGCTCAGCAAGTGTTGCTCTCCAACAGCGAGTCCCTTTGTATTTTCTCAGGTGTGTGTCGTGGTTTAGCCCGAATCAACAACCAAGCACCACGCAGCCGCTCGCTCACTCCCCCCTGGTGGGATGGGGGAGAGAATCGGAAGAGTAAAAGTGAGGAAACCCGTAGGTTGAGATAAAGACAGTTTAATAGGGAAAGGAAGAGCCGCGCACGCAAGCAAAGCAAAACAAGGAATTCATTCACTGCTCCCCATGGGCAGGCAGGTGTTCAGCCGTCTCCAGGAAAGCAGGGCTCCATCACGCGTAACGGTTACTTGGGAAGACAAACGCCATCACTCCCAATGTCTCCCCCTTCCTTCTTCTTCCCCCAGCTTTATACACTGAGCATGACACCATATGGTGTGGAATATCCCTTGGGTCAGTTGGGGTCAGCTGTCCCGGCTGTGTCCCCTCCCAGGTTCCTGTGTACCCGGCACNTGCAGCTGGGGGAAAAGCATGTCTTTCCTTGTGGTGACAAGTTCTCTTTACCTTGGAGAAAAAGTCAGCATTAAAACTGCACGGCCAGAGCCCTACCCCCCCAGATCCAAACACCCCCACCCATGAAGAGCTGCAGCAACAGCTACTTCACCAGGCTCCTTGAGGAGATGCAGCATGCAGAGAAGGCCAGGAAACCCCTCATGAGCTAGGTCCAGTGTGAGGAGGCTGCCTCCCCGCACCTACGTGTGCCGATCCCTCGGCGAAGGTGGGGCTGGGTACAGTTTGGCCTATCTCGTGGTGTTGTTGGCACAGCTTGCCTGGTGCTACGTGCTACTAAGAAATAAAACGTGCAGCTCTCTTGCCCCATGCCCAGCATGCCTGGGTACCTCCTGCAGCCCTCGCTCAGGCATGTAGCCGTGCGCCCATCCTCGCCTCACATGGCTATTGGAGCCCAAGCGAGGAGTGTATCTGTGCTGCCCATGGCCTGGGCTCTGTGCCATGGGCAGGGGACGCCTGGCGTGGAAAGCCATGGGATAGGAATTTGCTTTAATCGAATGTGTGGCATTATCAGACATAGCTTTGAAGTTTAGTTGCAAAGGGATGTTGGCTTCTGCCAGCAAACATTCATTGCCACTACGTTGCAGGGAAGCTAAAGCGATACAAATAATCTGGTTTGGGCTTCTGAGAAGCTGGGCAGAGAAATCCACTGAGAGCGAAAATGGAGGCCTGGGTCTTCATCCCAGGCACCAGCTCCCAGCACAGTGGGAGCTGAGCCCCACAGCAAAAGCAGCTGGCTGCCACTGTTGTCAGCAGCATTTTCCAAGAAAAACTTCCAGCCCTAGCTTTTAGATAAAAGTGAACTCCTTTAGCTCCTTGTCAGGCTTCTTTTTACTTATTTATTATCATTATTATTATCATCCTTTCCTCCCCGGTCTTTTGCCTAGCTTCAGGTGGTTCTGCAGCATGAGCAGTATTGGACCAGCCTGCAGCTCCTGCACCAGCAAAAGCTCTTCCCTGGGCTTGGTGCAGAGCAGGGGAGGTGTGACTGTGGCTGGCAAAGGGAAGGGTCCAGCTGCTCCTGGCACAGGTTCAGCTCTCTGTGTGGTGTCCAGCACCTTTTTACACCCCCAGCAGAATGGTGCTGAAATCAGAGCTGCTTTGAATGGTGAGGGGGGAGCCTGCAGCGTTGTCCATGAAAACAGAGGCATACTGTCCAGCCTGGAGGGAGAGAGGACTTTAGAGGGCTGGGATGCCTCCTTGCCTGCGTGCAGCAGCTGAGAGCTGGAGGGGCTGCTTGCCACCCCTTCCTTCTGGGAGAAGGGCGACACAGAGGCCAAGAGGGCAGCCCAGCCATGGTTTGTGCTGTGGTGTCCCAGCAGACCTCAGCCCCAAGTGTCCTTTGAGCTCGGGGCTGGGCTGAGAAACAGGCTTGATGCCCAGCCCTGGAGCCGGGGCCATGGAAGGTGCCTTCCTGCCCGGCACAGTCCCGAGCGCAGCTGGTGCCACTAACCTGCAGGTAAAAGACTCCGGTGACAGAGATAGTGAAAAGATCGCCACCACCCTCCAGCCAGGACATGGTCTCCAAATTGCTGCAGAAGAGGGAGGGTGGTGCTGGGGAGAGCACATCCTTCCTTCCCTTGGGGACACCAGCCTCCTTCCTCCCTCCCTGGCCCAGGCTCCCTCTCCCCTCCTGGCTTTGCCCTCCCCTACCTGTTGTGCTGGCAGCAGGACTACACACAGATCAGCACCCCCAGCCAATTCCCCTGCACAACTGCCTCTTCCTCCACCGCTCTCTGCACACCGGGACAGAGGGAGGGTGATAGCTGTCCCAGGCCTTCCCAGCAGGGCTGGGGGGGTACCGAGGGTTCACCAATGAGCAGCGTGGCGGTGAAGGCGTAGTACCCCGCAACGGGGGCCATGTACTGCCCACTGGTCAGGTTCAGCCCTGAGCCACGGCAAAACATCCCTTCCCTCTCCAGCTGGGGATGTGGAAAGGCTTGGGTTAGAGAATGAGCCCCCGCACCAGGGCAGGTGCCCCTCTAGGCAGGAGGATGCTGCAGGCAAGCAGAGGCAGCAGGCCAGGCACTCACGATGTAGTAGAGCTGCAGCTCCTGCCGTGCTCTCTGCTCAACTGAGATGTTTTCACGTGTCCAGCAGTGGAAGGCTGCTTCCATGCGATGGTGGGACCCAGCCTGTGAGTTGCCTTCGCTGTTTTCCTCCTCTTCCTCACGCCCTTTCCAGGCCTTCCAACGCATATTTGCCTGCTCCTTTGCCATGCCTGACCCAAAAACCCGACCGGGCCTTGGCTTTAGGAAGGAGCCTCGGCTTTTCCTGGCCCCAAGATGAGCTGGTGCCTGGCTCTGCTGCCCAGCCCCGTGGTGCTTTGACCCTGCTGTCCCCTGCTCCTGCCTTGGGGTCCCTCTTGCCTCCCTGCCCCCCACTTCCTGCAGCACTCCCTGGGGACAGTGGTACCTTTCAGCAGGAGCTGCAGGTCCCTCAGCAGCTCTTCCAGCCCGGCAGGGGCAGGGGCAGGGGCAGCGCCTGGCACACTGACTTGCATGGCAGCCTGGGGGAATCAGCTACGGGCTGGTACCGGTGCCATGCCAGCCCCCATCCCACCCTGCACCGTGCCCGTCCTTCCCCGGGCCCGGCTGCTGCTTGCCTGCCCGGGGGGCTCCCCCCACCACCCGCAGAGCTCCTCGGTGTGCATGTTGAACGCTTCAAAAATAATAGAAGAGCCTAACACAGAGCAGATTAACCATCAAACGATGCTGGCAGAGCTACAACATCCCAGTGCTGTGGCAGGTCTGGCCATCGGGGAAGCCTCGGGACCCTCTCCACCAGCAGAGACACCAGCAGAGATAGGGACGGGGCAGGGGGCACCACCCAGCTCTGTCCTCGCACCAGGAGCCACCAAGGTGCTGACTGCTTCACCATGGCCCTCTGGTCACTTCCCAGGGGCACATGCTGCGCATCCCGGGAGAGAAACCAGGATGAAGCGCCCCGCTGCAGGCTGCTGTGCCACCTGAGGACACAAAGCATCCCACAGCTGTTTTATCTCCTGTCATGCTGCTCCATGGGTTGCTGGAGTGGGTCTTGCACTTCAGTGTGAGCCAGCAAGGTGCTGGAGAGCTTTGGGTATCAGGAAATTTGGTCCCCCTCATGTTTCCCCATGCTTGATGTCAACGTGATTGGAGGGAAAGGGGCCATGGCCACCAGGCAGCAATGCCCATCTGATGGGATGGGCCACATTTTGGGAGGCCTCAGAATACCCTAAAATCTTTGGGGTTTTGGAGGGGGAAAAAGGCAGATCTTTAAAAAAAACCTCAACCAACCAAACAAACCACAAACTAAAAGAGAGTGCTAGCCAAAGCGTGTTTATAAGCCTTTTCTCTGTGGTGGCAGCGGTGGGGAACATGCTCCCAATGCCCGAGCCAGCCTTGCAGAGGGGTTTGCATCTCCGCCCTGTGCAGAGCTGAACCCGCAGCAGGGAGAGAGGCGAGAGAGGGGGAGCGGCTGTGCAAGGTGACAGGTGACGATGTGGGCTCTCCTACTGCCTGTGGTCACCCTGGAAAGCCTCCGTCCACTTGGAGGTGTCCATGAAGATGGAGGAGGAGCCGTGGAAGAGCCAGAGGCAGGGCAGGGAGCCCTCCCACGTCCAGAGGTCCTTGGCGCAGTCATACACCTCCATCTCCACCCGGTAGTCCCCGTCCATGCCCTTCCAGTGGCCACCAGTGACAAAGAGCCGGTCACCCAGCGGCACCATCCCGCCGTTCTCGTGGAGCGTGTGCAGGAGCTGCACCTGCGTGAGGGGCAGGGCGAGATGCATGGGGACCCCCTGGGGACCTCTCACTTGCACCATAGGGGACGTCGACCCACCCAGTGCATCCTCCTGCCCTGTCCTTTCTGTGAGGTTTGGTGGCCCCTGGGGCCATACCTTGCTTTTAGCAGCATCCCCATGTTGTGCTTGTACAGGAGCAAGGTTGGGGGTACTGCATGGAGTGGGGGTCTGGAGGTGGAGGGGACAGGCAGGATTTTGTTGGACTGCACCAGCAGGACCCCTGCACACCCTGCAGCAGGGTGGTGCTGGAAAAGGGGGGGTCCTATGGGCTTCTGCAGTGTGAACACTGCTTAGAATCAATAACTCAGTGCAAAAGCTGTGCTCCTAGTGCAGGTGTGACTCACTAGGGTAAGAAGGATTGGGGCATCTTCAGCTCCACAGGGGTTAATAGAGCCAAGGGATGATCAGGCAAGAGGGAGAGTGGGTGCAAGGGTATGGCTGTGGGGTGCTGGCAGGAACTGCTGCCCCAGTCCCTGGGAGGTTGATTGTGCCTGGCCCTGCATCCCGTTACCTTCTGCCAGATGTTGACCTCTGGGTTGTACACATGGACCTTCTTGGTGTTGTCCCCAATGAGGTAGATGAGGCCGTGCAGAGTGGCGCAGCGCGGGGCCGAGAGGTATTTGGGGATGAAGGGGGATGTGATCACACTCCACAGATCTGCAAGGAGCAGTCGTCAGCAGCATGTCCCACCCTTGGCTCTTGATGCAGCTGCCAGTGATCGAAAAAAGCATTGCCAAGCCTGTGGCTATTTAAGGTGGAGTTTGAAAAGGAGAGGACAGAGACTCCAGGCAGGGTGGCACCTGCAGTCCCCATCCCAGACAAGGCTTTTGCATAAAAAAAAGCGGGGTGGGATACCGTTTTAGTGGTGGTGTGGGATGGGGAGACCAATGTGGGCTGCGCAGAGTTTGCCCAAGGAGGTGGTGTTGTCACAAGGGTTTAGTTTCTCCCTAAGGTGGGCAGCCACCCCTGTCCCCTGCTCCCAGGATCCTGCTCCACTGAAGCTCAGGTCCAGGCTGTGCTGGAGGTTTGCGGCTCAGGTCCGTGCTGCCAGCAGCCATGCTGCTGGCTGGCCCCATGTCGCAGCTGTCGCCAGACCCCACTAGCACCTAGCTGCATCCTGTGGGACTGTGCCTGGAGGCACAGGATGTCGCCTGCCTGGGGGTCCCCCTCAGCCCTGCTCCCTGGGAAGGCATTGATGGAGTGCAATGGTAGAGCCAGCTCTCACCTTGGATGGGGTTGTAGCACTGCAAGGTGAGCGCATTGTACTTGACAGCGCAGGAGCCCACCAGGTAGAGCTTGCCCAAGCAGCTGGCGGCTGCAAAATTGCTCACGTACTTGAGGGCTGGGCTAATGGCATACCAGCTCTTGTTGTAGGGGTCATAGCGCTCCACCTCCACCACGTCCACCGTCGTCCCTGCAGGGTAGTGGGACGCTGCAGCCACCCCACTGCTCCGGGGCACCCATGGACCCCCGCCCCAGCAGCACCCACAGGGTCTTTGCAGCCTTACCCCCAATGACGTAGATCTCGCCATTGAGGACGGCGCTGGTATGGTTTGTCCGGGCTCTCAGCATGGAAGCGATGGGCTTCCAGGTGCCGTCTCTGGGACAGAAGCACCAGACCTGGGTTGTCGACCACGTGTCATGCTGGGATCCCCGAGAGCCGCCTGGGGAGGGACGGGTCAGGCATGCCACCCCCTCTGAGAGCAGCCATCCCTGGGCATCCCTCGCCAGCAGCTGGATCCACCCAAGAGGGGAGCAAGGAGAGGGCTTTGCTTGGAGCGGAGGGTAGCCCCTGGCCCCATGCCAGCACCCCATGCTCACATCTTTGTCCCCCGTCCCCCATGCCTGCTCCTTGGGGACCCCCACCCTGCACCGGCAGCCCTGGTACCTACCTGTGACATACACGTCGTTGTTTAGAGTCACCAGGGAAAAGCCCCATTTGTTGTAATCAGGGAAGTCAGGCAGAGCCATCCATCGCCCTGAAACCCAGCGGAGCCAAGCGATGACCCCTCTGAACCAGTGATGATGCTTTTAAGCCAGCCCTGTTTCTCTCTTCCCTCCCCTCCCTCCCCCCCAGTGCCCTTCCTGACACCAGATCATTTGACAAGAGGTGGCTTTGGAGTAGACAAAGAGTTAATTAACATGCAGGAGGGGGGCACTTGCCCCATCCCTGCCATGGGCACTTACTGCTTTTGGGGTTGTAGAAGGCGAAGTTCCTGGGGGCAGCAGGCATCTCCATGCCCCCAACCTCATCCTCGCTCTCCTCTAGCACATGGCCACCGACCACAACCAGCACCTCCTCCAGCTTCTGTGTTGGGGTCAGGGTTTTCTTCTGGGCACCGGCATTGCTCTGCCCCTGACAGAGAGGTCGGGGCAGGACCATCAGGCTCTGAGCTGAGCCTCTCCCCTGGCTTGGGGGGTGGGATTTGAGGCAAGGGGTACCCACCGTGGCGCGGGATCGGGCGACAAGGGCCTTGCTGGCATCTGAGTCACGGACAAGGGGCTCAGTGGCAAGCAGGTTCTGCAGGTACTGGTCAGGCAGGGAGATGAGGTGAGACAGCTCCAGCAGCTCAGGCAGGAACTGCGCTCGGGGTCCTGGGTCGTGGCGTACCCAGCGCAGCACGGCCTCAGCCAGGCTCTGCTCCTCGTGCACCTGCAGCTCGTCATTGGAGAGGTAGACAGCCAGCCTCTCCTTGGAGAGCTGGAGGAACTCCTCCTGCTGAGAGACAGCTTCAAAGTTCTCCTGCAAGAAAGACCAGGCCTTGGAGGAGACCTCAGGGCATCCGTGGCTCTCACCGAACTCGCAGATACCTAGGCAGTTGGTGACGTCCATCTGCTGCCGGAGGTAGCGGCTGCAGACCTTCTGGATAGTGGGGAAGTGAAGCTGGCTGGAGGTCCGCATCAGCCCCTCCACATTTGCCTGATTGATGGTGACCTTCCCCGTGTAGGCAAAGTCGAGCAGCGTCTCCAGCGTGCCAGGGTCCACCTCCTTCAGCTCCACCCGTGCCGCGATGCTCTCGGCGAAGTCACCAGAGAACATGGCGTGGAAGTAGTGGCTGCAGAGGGCCAGGACACCACGGTGGCAGGGGAACTCCCGCCCGCTGGCCACCAGTGTCACATCCGCCAGTTTGGGGTTGGCACGCAGCCGCTGCAGCCCCTCCAGCACGCCCTGGGCGTGAGAAGGCAGGCAGAAGTCAAAGTCATCCACGTTCCTCACCATGGTGCTGGGGATGGCCATGGGGCCTTGCCGGCAGACAGAGCCTGAGTGGAGCGTGGTGAGGGTGTCCCTGCCAGGAAAAGGTGATGATATCCCCCTCTTTCCCCACCCCGGCACAACTGTGCCTTCCCAGCGCCTGATTTACAAGGGCAGAAGTGCTCCCTGGACCCCCTCCCACCCCAATCCCACTTCCATGAGCGGCTGTGATTTCTCCTCCCCACGCTCTGAGCTGCCCTGCTGGGGCTGCCACCGATTTTTCGGGGGTGTGGGGGTGCTTTTGGGGCTGGGCTGAGCCCCACTCCAGCTCCCTCCCTCCTGCTCTCACCTGGGCTTTGCAGCCCCCCGGCCGGGAGGGAAGCAGCCACAGTCCAGACGCTGGGGATGGACACCCCAGCAGACACAGGATCCACCCGGGACGGGGCGGGGGGGACACGACACCACACACCCCCTATTTTTAGGCGGCACCGGGGCACCGCTCCCTGCTCTTAAAGGCACCGTACGGGCAGATCTGCCCATCTCTGTCGCCCCCGTGGCTTTGCTGCTTTTTGGAAGGCATGCCTCCGGGCCCCGCAAGCTGGGGGGAAAAGCCTCCCCCCAGCATTGCCCCCCCCGCCCCATCGGTCGCCGGAATCCTCGTGATGTGCCTCCTCCCCCCAGCTGCAGCTGCCGATGCCGAGTGTTAAATATAGTATGTTATCTCACTCCTCGGCAGCCACAAATAAATGGCAGCAGCCGCCTTGCCACAGGGGGCGGGGGCCCAAGACACCCATCCCGGTGTCGGGGTGTTGGGGCCGTCCTCCTCCACCCAAAAGCTTTCTCCATTGCCCTGGGAAGCCTCACTCAGCTCCAACAGAACCGAAAACGTGTTTATTGCAGCCTGCGACTTCAGGCAGGGCCCTGCCCGCCCTGGCGGTGGCATCACTCCTCCGAGCTGAACATCTCGGCTTCCTTCTCCTTCCAGAAGGTGAAGCTGCGGTCCATGTAGCGGCAGATCTCCTCCCCGTCTTCCCTGGCCTCCCCCGGTCGCCGGATCGAGCTCTGGGGGGATCCGAAATACCTGGCCTTGATGTCGTCAAAGCTGTCTCGCCAGCCTCGCCGACCGGCGGCAATCTCATCGGTGACAGCGCGGTGGAAGGCACGCACGGCCCGCCAGCCGTGCCGGCCCAGCTGCTCGAACACCTCGAAGCAGAGGAGGTGGCGGCCGCGGCGCTCCTCGGGGGGCAGCTCCTGCTCCAGGATGCGGAAATAACCCAGCATGAAGAGCTCCAGCGACAGGCTCCCATAGTCGGCCGGTTCCCCCCCGGCCGTCGCCACGAATTGCTCCGGGGAGAGCGGGGGGCGGCCGGCGGCGGGGGGCGGCTGCGCCGGGGGGCGGCGGGAAGCAGCGTCCCGCCAGCCGCCCAGAACCCGCTGGATGGCCGCTCTCTGCCGGGCCAGGTGGGCCGCTCCCCTCTCCCTGGTCCCCGCCGCCTCC
>VZTV01087893.1:37325-62495 GCA_013400875.1 Anhinga rufa | reverse complement strand
GAGGTGATCCTTGAATATTAACCTGGGCCCTTCTTCCTTCCAGGGCTTTAAGCCTNTACTCTACCAAGCAGATCCCTGAAGAGGCCAGTCTGCTCCCCTGAAGTCCAGGGTACTGAGCTTGCTGTGCACCCTCCTCGGTGCCCTAAGGATCTTGAACTCCACCATTTCATGGTCACTGCAGCCAAGGCTGCCCTTGAGCTTCAGATTCCCCACCAGCCCCTCCTTGTTGGTGAGAACAAGGTCCAGCATAGCACCTCTCCTTGTTTGCTCCTCTATCACTTGGAGAAGGAGTTATCATCAACATATTCCAGGAACCTCCCGGATTGCTTATGCCCTGCTGTGCAACAGGTATCAGGGTGGTTGAAATCCCTCATGATGCTCAGGGCTTGTGAACATGCATTCGGTCTTCCTGGTCAGGTGGCCTGTAGCAGACCCCCACTATAATATCACCTGTCCCTGCCCTCCCTTTAATCCTGACTCATAAACTCCCAGGCAGCATTTCATCCATCCCCAGGAGGAGCTCCATGCCCTCCAGCTGGTCACTGACATAGAGGGCAACACCCCCTCCTTGTCTTCCCTACCTGTCCTTCTAGAAAGCCTGTATCCTTCCATTCCAACACTCCAGGCATAGGAGCCAACGTCTCTGTGATGCTAATAGGATCATAGCCCTGCAGGAGTGCACAGGTTTCTCCCCTTGTCTATTCCCCATGCAATGTGCGTTTGCACAGAGGCATTTAAATTGGGCCCTGATGAAGCTGACTTACTGGCATTGTTTGATTCACTCTCCCAAGGCTGATTCTTCTAATTCCAAAGATCTCCATACCATAAAATACTTGAAAAAGATAACAATGCATGTACCTCTTGGGTAAACTCTGAAAATATTAAACAAGTGCCAAAAGCACTTTTAGAGAATATAAGAAATATATCAGGTAAATGTCTTCAGCAGGCAGAATGAATAAGCTTTTAGCATGCCACAATAGGGAAAAGAGCCCTCTCCTCTCCCCCTACTTGCCCTCCAAGCCCAATTACACCCTATGAGATAAAGATATTTCCTTAAATTAACTTAGGCAATGTGACTAGCTAATACAATACAACTATTTAAGACTTTCTGCAGGTCCTCTGAAAGCAAACAGAGAAGAAACCAATCTCTGCTTCAACTTCTATCTTCACCACAAGGCTCTTACCTATAGGGTCAACTGGGGTGGGAGGAGAAAAAACTGTTTCTCAACTTCAGATGGCAAATTCCTGAGAGTCAAGGTATTTATGCATCTGTGTGCATAGGAAAAAAAAGGGTCAAGAAACCTCGGCTTAAAGGTTTTTACCTTGCTTGGTATTTTTTCTGGAGAAGTTGGGAAATGGAGAGTGCCTCCTCACATAGGACAGGAGTGGTGCCTCATGGTATGGAAAAATACTAAATTTTTGAAATATTACTCCTTTCTCAGGACAGTTGTCACAATTCTTTCTAAAAGGGCAGCTACTTAAAATCCAGAAAATAAGCACCTTTACAGCAAAAAGTTATATTTAAAAATAAAAAGGTCTTTTTTAGGAGGCAGGAAAATATTAACTTCACATGCACATGAAGTTTAAATAGTACGCACTGAAGTGATGCATCTGCAGCAGGAACAGAAGCTCTTAATTTTGTTGAAAGTGACCTCAATCTTACAACTCCTTCCTTTCACTCAAACAACATCAACATTGGCAGCAGCCTATATATTCTCATAGTCTAATAACCAAAACACCACATCTACAAGCTTGTCACACAGGCAAATCCATGCACCTGAATGGAGCCTCTCTTCTGCGTGACCAGGCCAGAAGGACCTGCAAAAAGAGTGCAATGAAGGTTACGAAGCATCTTGATTGGTTTGTAGCTGTTACCTATTTAAGGCTTACGCCAAGATGCATCAATGACAGGAAAAGATGTTTGTCACAATCTGTTGTTGATATTGCAAGAAGGAGGTGGGAGCCCATGCACATCAGTGCCCTCTCCTGGAAGGAACCTCTTCCATAGGGAAGAACTATGTAAAACTTCCAAACTCATGGAAAAATCATATTTAAGGCACATGGAAGATATTGATCTAGGATTCTAAAGACCAAGGCATCATTCTACCAGCAAACCCCAGCACAGATTAGAAAAAGCCATGGATTTTATACACTCCCCTCATTACACAGGCAGTATCATCAGCATGTTGTCAAATGAGAATAGGGAAAAAAAGCACATTCAAACAGCATTTGCTCTAGCCAGACATCATCCTTGAGCGACACCCCACAATAATTTACCCAGCTAGGAAAGGCTAACAATTTCCTGGCCAGGAAAAGAAATCAGAATATAGAATAAGAACTTAGAATTTGTGCCATATGGAAATGAATTAAAAATGTGCATTCAACTCTAGGCAGGAGGGAAAAAAACCTGACTGACACTGATAGATTTACAACAGGGGATATATTAATGGGGCTACCTGTTCCCCAATGAACACAAAGATATGACTTTCCATACATATGATTATATCATGATGTGTTTATCCCAAAAAGAGAAGATGAAGACAAAATGGCCATTTCTGCAGAGTAAGCCCTTGCAAGAGACAGCACTATAAATCCTAACCTTCCTTAGAGCTGCAAATCCTCCCGCTGCCTGCATATAATTTCACACGGGAGAAAAGCCACTCAGCATGTAGCAAGTGTAATTCCAGGCCATCCCTAGGAAGTGAAGATTTAGCCACCCAGCCGTATGTTATGAATAACTTTGTTTTGCTGGCAGGTGCTGGGGATTTTTCCATACAACACCAATTTTTGCCAAGTATCAGTTCATCAGCAAATGCTTCCACTTGTGAGCAGGAGCCAGGCGTCATTTGTCTTCCCAGGGAGCGGGTGCAAAGGGTCTGTCGGACTCTCCCTTCCCCCTTGAGGATGAAACGTGGCTTGGGGAAATGGCAGCAGGGGAGAGGGGAGGAATAATTTGCCGCCATGCGAGATCTGTTGAAACAGAATTCCTGGGAACCACCTTACAAGGGATTTGAGCTTGCCCCTTGGTGGTCTGCCCCCAGGGAAACAAAGGCTGATATCCAGTTTTCATGCTTTGTGTATCTCCAATCCCCCCAGGCTCCTGATTCTTAATCACTGGAAAACGGAGAAGCTTTGGGGCAGTTTCAAAATGAGCCATTTATTTTCATGGTGGCTATGTGCTTCCTTATGAAACACACTCAAGGATACTATTTCTTGCTTATTTGATTTTTCTCTTTTCCTTAGGTTTCTCTCATAAATCTACTTTGACCCCTATCCAAGGAACCCTAGTTTGAAAGCTCTTTCTAGGTACAATATCAATGTAAAAAATCCAGGACTGGTGAGTCTTGCTCCTGCCACTGCAGTGGCCCAGGCTGCCCAGAGAGGCTGTGGAGTCTCCTTCCCTGGAGACATTCAAACCCCGCCTGGACGCGGTCCTGTGCCCCCTGCTCTAGGTGTGCCTGCTCATGCAGGGGTGGGTTGGATGAGATGACCTCCAGAGGTCCCTTCCAACCCCTACCATTCTATGATTCTGTGATTCCCTGGGTCTCCCTTCGCTACATGTTAATTTGGATCCCCCCAAACAGCCAGTTCTTTACCGAGCTGCACCTCTGAACCTCAGGGGCAAAGGCTCTGCCCATACACCCGAGGGCTGCCAAGGACCAGCAAACAGGATCACACCCTGACATGCAGCACCTTTCAGCTGCTTGCGTTGGGACTTCAGCAGTGATTTGACTGGGCTCTTTGCAAATCTTACCCTTACTATAATGCGAGTAATAAATACAGTTGAGATCAGAGAGTCTTTTGTACAAAACCCTAGAGCAATCCAATCTCTACTTTTTACAATGACTGGTGAAAAATAGACTAAGCATTATGAAAGCCTCAGTGCAGCACCAATGTGAATGTAGTGTCCCTGCAGCTAAAAAAGCGTCTTCCACCTTTCCCATGCAAGGCTCAGTTCCCACCCTGCACTCTCTTCCACGGCACTTTTCCTGCAAACCCATTCCCGCTAGTCCCTGGGCACTGCTGGCTGATGCCGCCGGTCTGCTCTGTGTTCGGAATACTGCATGTACTCCTTCTGACAGCTTGCACAGGCTTGTATAAACTATTTGGATACAGTTTATAGTAAGAAAGAAGTCTATGAGATTTACAACTACTGTTTGCAGGGCCATAATAGGTATGTAGGTGTAAGGACTGGGGTAAGCTGTTACTCTCAGAGGAAAAAAAATACTATATATCTCCCTCAGACTCTCTGTGTGTGGAGGTAGGGCAGCTCAAATGGTCCAGACCTTTATATATGGGCAAAAGGAGGGTGGCTGAAAAAGAGATGAATATACAAAAGCTTCTTCCCAGTTGACAGCTCCATATGAAAAACAAAAATGGAGACCAGGGGAAAAGACTGGCAGGTTGGACTAGACGATCTTTAAAGGTCCCTTCCAACCCAAACCATTCTATGATTCTATGATTACAAGACACCAAGTGAAAATAATGACAGTCCAGTAAGGATTTCACAAAGGGAGTGTGGGATAAAGCATTTCAACTCCATGCCAGACCTTGGGATAAGCCCAACTCCAGGTTTGTCCCAAAATGATTTGCTGAGTGACAGGGAGGTGGTGTCAGTGGGATTGCTTCCTGTAAGTGGCAGTTAGTGTTGAAAAGGCAGGTATAGACAGAGTCAATTGGAACAAGAAGGGAAAAGTCAGGGGAGGGATGAGCAGATACAGAGTGTAGGACCTGCTGGGTGAGGCAAGCCAGGAGGGCTGGTGAGCAGCACTGAGGGACACCTCCCCAAAACCAGCACAGGGCCATTTACCAAAGCCAGAGGCATTTTCTTGCCCACGGCATGCCAATCTTGTCCAAAGGTTCAGCCAGAGTTGCTGATCCTCCAGTTTCTACCATAACTTGATGGTGTTTGGTCCATGCAGGAGTAACACTCAAAGTAAACTGAGAAAATGGTGTTGCCTGAGCAATCCGGGAAGAAGTCTCAGAAGAAGACATATGGATGCGTCCAGGTGCCATTAAGAAGAGAAATACAATTAAACAGAACAACCATTTGAGAAACAGCTTAATCTTATGATTCCAGAGAAAAATAAATAATAAAAAAAAGGCAAAACCCTATTTTCTCTTTCTTGAGGCTAGGAACTGGATTATTGGTTTTGCAATGTCATTTCTCTTCAAGATGGTTGTGACACATAGCAATGCTTGAAGAGCATTCACTCAAGCAATCATGCTTGAAGAGCAAGGAGCAAATATTTTGATTGAGATTCTCAACAAGTTTGAGATTTGAGAACAAAACCTAGGTTTATCAGTGAACACTTTTCTTTCGATAGGGCAGGAATCTGCAGGGTGCTGGCACCTGCTACTGTGCTGCAGGCATAACACAGAGCTGTTTCTGCTTCTGCTTCTACTCCTGGAGCAACCCACTTGAGTTGTCTACAACCAATTTAAGATGTCTGTATGGGTCTGACTTCCAGGCACTGCAGAGCAACCACCTTTCTGAAAGAGAACTCCCAAAAAATGGCCTCTGAAAATTTGGACCAACCCTAAGCCCACAACTGTTCACATACACAAAAAAAAACAAACAAAACACCAAACCAAACAAAACCAAAACAAAGCAAAGAGAAACAAATGTTGATGAATACAGTTTCTGCTTTCTAAATCTTCCTGTGTGAAATACCAGAAAAGTTGCAGTTTGATGAAACAGGCAGTCTTTAAAGAAAGGGCTATTGCCATTACTTTTTAAAATTACATCCAGCTCAGGCCATGGAAATTGGTTAACCTAAGTAAGAAGCAGTGCATGGATACATCAGGTCAAATACATCACAGTTTCTCTCAGATAAGTGGAATCCACACTGCAGACACAGTGTGGGAAACAGAAAGGTAGATGGAGTCAGCCTTAAACTGAACAAAGTTATGACAGAAACCCAGAAATTTCCTTTCCACCCCATGTGCTAAGGCCACAGCACTGAGAGGAAGAACGCTTTCCATCAAAGCTGTCCTTGGTCTGCTGTCTGCATTAGAAATACCTGAATCCATACAAGGTGCTGAATCCAATTATTTTGCATAGGATATTATAACATTCTAATTCTGACGCACGCACACAAGGGAGTGCTGGTGGCACTCAGACAGAGAGATCTGCCTTGGTTGCACAGAAGAGCCTCTGGTTCCACCTCTGGTCCCACATCTGGTACCATCTCCACCACGCACCCGCGCCCTGGCATGCAGCCATTGAAGGAATAGCACAACACTGAAGTCTTCTGCACACTGAATCTCCCACTGCATTCAAACGTTACCCATATTGAAACCATGCATGCTTCTGCCCTCCTCCAATGGTTGGCTCATGCATAGATATTTGAGATGATAACCACTTTTCAGCTAACCAGACATTAACTCAAACCACTACAGCTTCAGCTTTCCAACTTGGCCAGCTCAGTTGCCACAGCTGGGAGTCCCTCAAAGCCTGCTGCATGTTTGGAAAGGTCCAACTTTGCAGGAACAGACCAATTAAAAGGTCCACAGAGCAGAGATCACTATTTAAAGCTGAACTGTTCACTTTTGTTTATTTATAGAAAAACCATTAATTGCTAATCACATATTTGTTTGTTGAAAAACCAATGCTCCAAAATAAACACTAAGTTTAAAGACCATTCCCAGAACACCAAACAGTATCAGGAACAGCACTAAAAATGTAAATCAGAAACATCAAAACACATCAGGATTTCAACTGGAGGAACAAACAACCCATTATTTCTGTGCCAGAAAAGAGGTTACCCATAAGCCATCAGTTAGTCGCACAGTCATCTACAGTCCAGCAGTTATTTATGTCCTGGAGAATGACAGACACCACTGCACTGTATCTGCTGAAAATATCTTCACAGCAATCAACATATGCTAGATTAAATGAGGTATCTCTTAATGCAGAATTTTGATAATCCACTTGGAAAAGTGCCTTTTAAATATTTGGCATTAGAGGCAGAACCTCAGAAAGAGGATAATTTCATTTATTAAAATCATTAAAAATAATTAAAAATAGTTGAGGGGTTTTTTAGCCCTCTTCACTGATAGAGCTCCATGCTCCTCTTGGGAGAAGCATGTTCCCTCCAATATCTGCCTCCTGAAATCCTTATGGATACAGGGCTTCCCTGAAGCATCCACATCCACTGGCTATCAGAGTAGCTTTGACTGCAAAGCACCTACACCAGCCCTGAGAGTGGAGCCCTCAAGTTCCCTGATTTTCACACATATTCAAAGGACAGGTAATTGCACACACTCAGCACATTTCCAGATTAGGAAACAAGCACAACAGCTCAAGCCCCTTGCTCCAGGTCACATAGGAGACCCCCCATGTACTCAGGCTGCCAGCTCCCACTGCCTTGCTACGCTGCCCTCTGTACCTGCACGATTTAGGGCAGGAAGGTTTCCCTCCAAAGCAATACTCACCAGCATTACTGGCCTAAATTTCCAAAACAGAGTGTCATGCAGTTATGTTTCTCATCACCATTGCCGTGGCTACCATTCAAAACTCATCATTTATTCACAGTTCAGGAATTTGGGTTCAGTCTTCAAAATTACATCTAGATCTTGAAAAGTTAAATGGAGATTCTGATCATGAAATGGAGGCCAGTAAGACAGGGGTAATAACAACAACAACAACAACAGCGGTGTCAAGATTCCATTATGTTGCTGGAAACAGTAGCCACTAGGAAGAACAGGCACATCTCTTGATGCTTCACCTTTCTCCATTTGCTCTCCTGGAGTCAGGATCACCTGCAACCCAAGGTCAAGCTGCAAAGCCTGTACTC
This sequence comes from Anhinga rufa, assembly GCA_013400875.1. Taxonomy (NCBI): domain Eukaryota; kingdom Metazoa; phylum Chordata; class Aves; order Suliformes; family Anhingidae; genus Anhinga; species Anhinga rufa. The sequence continues at coordinate 54,696 of VZTV01087893.1, read as the reverse complement.
TCAAATTCCGGACAGAAAGCAAACACCACATGCACACCAAACACTGGTTGTGGTAAATCACCTAAATACATGAGACAGGCTCAGGCTCGGTCCCTCTGACTGTGCTTTCATCACGTCTCACCCCAGTTTGCTGCCAGCCTCCTTGGTCTGGACTTCTCCCTGCTTGCTGAGAGCCCACACAGTAGTTGTGCCACACCAACTCCCCGCAGCCCCAGCAGATAAATCTTCCTAATGGGAGACACCCCTTACACACTCTGACAAGCAGTGAAGTTGTTAGCAAGGTGGACACCTCACATCACATGATGCTGAACACCCAACTTAGCCCTCGCCAATGCAAACGGGGCAGGTCACACCTCCCTGAGCTGCTGATCCACATTCTGGAAACACAACCAGCCGCTGGCTCCACGTCTTCTGTTTGTGTGCTGGGAGGGAAGGAAGCTGTGCTGGCACACTGTATCATCCCACCAGATACCTCTCTATGCCTCCAAAACACAGGTGTGGCTGTGCCAAGCTGCTCCGCCGCTCCTGCCCCATGCCAAAGGTGCTGCGCTGGTGCGCGGTTCCCAGGGACTGCCCCTGCACAGAAGCACATGGATTCCCTCTTACAGCATCCCTCAGAAGCAAACTCACACCATGTGCCTCCCAGCCACATGCTCATCGTTTTCGTCACCTTTTTCTTCTGGCAAGAGATGGGGAAAGCTCCTTCCTGAATAAAAGGACTCCATCCTAAATAATAACTATTAGCTCAGGCTCAGTGAGGTTCACTGCTGCTGGATTTAAAACCTCAATTTAAAATGAAGTTTCACATAGCAAGGTTCGACTTGCATATAATTCTTTTTCCTCAAGCTCCTCTACACACCAGTTGAAAGTCAGCTGCCATTTCCATCTGACTGCTGCAAATTTCCAGAAAGGTAAAAAAAAAATAAAGCTGTGTCAGAGAGCATGAGGCCAAAGACCAAAGTCATCAGGAATAACTGCCCGATTTGAAGCTCAACTATTTGTTTCCTCTGTATATTTAAGGTGAAAGGATAGAGCAAAAAAGTAAGAGTTATGAAAAGAGCAATGCATCAGCTTACCAAAACAAATTCAGCAAAATTACAAATCCCTACAGAAGGGGGAAAAAAGAAGCACGTCTCACTTGTGAAACTATTATGGATAAAGAGAAAATGTCTGTGGCTATAACATATTTCTATACCACCTCTAAAAGAAAAGGCTCTCAATAGATTTTGGCATATGAAAGCCACTATGAGGACTGCAATAAAATTGAGTATACTGTAAAAGAGCCATCACACATGCATCCTTAGAATTTATGTTCAAATCCTACTGTATTAAATTCTGTATTCTGTGGCTTTCGGAAAAATGATTTTATTGTATTAAATGAACTATACAATGTATTGTTTCTCTGAAGGAAAAGTATCAGTAGGAACATAAAGTAGTTCTTTTAACACCAAAAAAAATGGTTCAAACTCAAAAAATGCTTTCAGTAAGTGAGCACACTTCTAGTGTGAGTGGGGATATATACACACACATGTACAACCCATTGCATCATGCCCAGCTGCTCTCATACCTCATGGAACTACAGAGCTTGTGACAGTTACAGTCATTTAAGAGTTTAAATCCTTGTTGCTGTGTTTCTAGGGGATATCCTAAGGTCTAATGAGGTCTCAAAGAACACAAAAACATTAATTTTGTTTTGACATGCAAAAATATTGCTCCCAAACAGACATTCCTCAAACGCACATAAACGCATCCTTTGCAGCAAGCGGAACAAGCAGACGTGCTGCAGGCCATGGAGGTAACCCACACAGAGCTGCACGCTCACATGCCGGATCAGCGATGGGCCACAACGTGTGGTGTGTCACCGTATGAGCCCAGCCATCGCAGCCCGACACTCCTACCAACTTCTTTGCAATAGTTGCAGACACTCTATACAACTAAACCAAATTATATTCAGGCACAGTCATTTCGTGCCACAGCCTGGTGATCACTACGGCAGGATAAGCTACCGTGGCCACCAAAGCAGCTGTCCCGGGCTCACCCCTTTTTTTTTTTTCCCCTTTTCTTTTTGTTCTTGTGGTTTTTGTTGATTTTGTTCTCACTGCGGATTGAGCTGCCCTATTGAAATATGCCTGCGAACAAAAGGGAGGGAGGGAGATGGGAACGGGTGCCTGGGGCAGGCGGGAGGGATCCTTTCCATGTCCATGGCAGCTCAAACTGTTTGTCAAACAACAGCCGGAGTTGAGGCAACCAAGATGGTGTGTAAAGAGCAGAAAGTACCTCTGAGAAACATACTGAACACTATCAAAATACCCAAGCCTTAAACAGACACATGAAGTATTTAAATGCTTTCACACCCATAACAAATTTTGTTTACTGCCCAGCATTTAAACAGCTTTTTCTTTACTATTGTAAGATTGTTCCCAAACAGTGTGAATTTGATGTTGCAATGAATAGTAGCACTTCAACTCCTATTTACAGCCCATTCAGCAACATAATTCCACAAATAGCATGCAGGATTTCCACACTTTATGAAATAAAACCCGTTCTTGGCTCAAAAGAAGTTGTGCAAATTAGCTGACAAAAATCACTTCCTCTTGTTTTTCCTCTCTGATAGAAAATTAAAGGAAAAAGAGAATCACTAACCAAGTGATATGAAAAACTTTATTAAAACCATTAGAACCACCAAGCATTGTTAATGTCCCTCTTGTAATTATATGCAAAATGCTCAGTATCCACGGAAACAGCGTAGTAATGAAGTTGGAGGCTACTGTATAAATGCACCTTCTAAATCACCACCAAGAATGTCTATTCCAAAGGGACTGGCCAGTTTATTAGTGTGTGACACCCTGATCGCTTAGACATGCTACAGCTTAAAAACAAAAAGCTAACAAGCTACTTTTGCATAAAGAACCCTTTTGTCTGCCCTGTATGAACAGCCCCTTCTTAGCATCTAGTTACAGAGTTCCTCTGCAGAGTTGCAGATTTCTAAGCCCATATTCACCTTCATGAGAGTTGTTCAGAAATCTGTAATGATGGGCACTAATTAAATGACATAACCAGCAACAAATGAAGCAGAGATACTGCCCTTAGCTCCAACTTCTCAGCAAACTAAAATGTGCAATAGGAGAAATATTGAAACTGTTCTTCTCCGGAGCCCGTTGGTCGGAAATCTGCATTAGCACCAAGCACTAACTCAAGCTGACTTATGCCCACATTATTAAAATTAATTTAAAAATGAACACTTCTGATCCAATATCAACAGCTGATTCTCAGGGATGTTTCCTAGGAAGACAGGCAGGTCTACAGTAACGAAGCCAATGCAAAATTAACTGCTTTTTGGTGTTAGCACTTAGATCATCATGCCAAATCCCTAGTTTTTAGGCTCAATTTCAGCAAGTGTTCATTTATTCTCCTGATTGCTGTGGCAGCTTATTCCACCCAACAACCACTGGAATATAAAAGCAGTTCCAGCCAGGTTCAAGCACCCTGTCACTTTGTGGATGAACTTTGGTATTCCTCCCTTCCAGTATGTGTGACAGCTTTATAGGGGCACATACCTCAACATCCCTGCTTCTTCCATCGGATGCCCCTGTAATCTTTCTCTGTGACCTTTACATTCCCTTTGGCTCATTCTTTTCCATGACTGTAACACCCTGTATATAAGCAGATAGCCTAAGCTACACACGGTATTTCCAGCGTGGCCTCAGGCAGAGATAGCCAAGTGCTAGAATAACCTGACTGCCAGCTCCTGCCCAATGGCACACACAGTCATACAACTCTGGCGCTTTTTTGGATGCTCTCAGGCACTGTGCTGAGTTTGTAAAAAGGCTTCCATCATCTTCATGCTGCCTCCTCTTTTGTGCCTTGTCTCTTCGGTTTTCACAAACTTTAATTCTTTCCTGCTGTAACCCTCGCTGTCTCTGTACGCAGATCCAAAGGCAACTTGTCTCCCATCCCTTTCTACCCACACTGCTCTGAAGGGTCTTGCATCATTGAAACAACATTCACATCTTCAGTAAATACTGATGCTTTTCTTACACCTCCCCTCTTCCAGATCGGTGTGGGGCTGATCCTCATTTCTTACCACCATAAACATCTTCATCTCATGAAACACTTCGCTGCTTTGTCTGGTGCTTTCTCCTCTCAAGCTCTGAAGCTCACTTTCACACACCACAATAACTGATCTTGCCCAATTAACCTTTTCAGCTGGCTCCTATGCCTAAGACATTTTCTTAAAAGGCTATATAATTTAGGGCCATAGCTTCCTCTCACTACTCCTTTTTTCTCTCTCTTTGTCAATATATCCCAGTTGTACAGCATGCCCTAATGGCAATTTCTGCACTGTATGAGTGTATCTGCAAATCTGGCTTATACTACCATAATTATCTGATGCTTCCCTAGATCTCTCTTTAGATTGCTTTCTTTAAACCCCCTCTATAACTTCATAAAGAAGTTACCAGACTGGCTAAAAACTTTATTTTCTAAAGGCATCATCTTGTACTCTTGTACTTGAAGCAGCTGTGCACTCAAAGCAGTTAAGCAAGTGAACTTTCTCATTCCCACTCCATTTTACTGTACTGCCAGCTCATCCACTTCACCAGCACTGTTTTTCTCTTTTGCCTATGACCAACAGTGACCATAGCAGTAGGATCCCTGCAAGATAATTTTCTTCGCATCCCCAGAGTAACCAGCACAAGCAGCCAGAGGACAACTCCAAAGACAAGGTACTTACAGTACTAAGCTGTCTGCAACCCTGATCTGTATCTGGGGGATCAAAAGTTTCAGAGGCAGCATTTTGGTGCAACACATGCTGAAACCAATGTGGGAGTTAACAGCGGTTCTACAGAAGAGCACCGGCAAAAACATTTTCATCAGCATTTTTCAGCAAAAATAAAGTAAAAAAAAAAGCCCACCTTAACATGGAAATAATAGGGGGGAAAATGGAAATCAACACTAACAAAAGCACCATATGGGTTTTTTAAATATCCCAAACAGCTTAAAGTTGCCCAGACTTCTGTATTCATTAATTGCTCAGGACACAGATTTATTTATTTATGGCTCAGAAAAGAATTCCCAGCTCAGAGGCTTTCCAAAGAACAACCCTCCCCAGTTCTGCATGGCCACCTCGGCCAACTCGCCCTGCCGTTTCTTATTCTGATGCTAATGCAGTTCAAACAACCCAACCCTGCATTTTTTATCTATGCAATAAGCCTATCTTTAGGTCACTTATTTGTGTCGGTTTAAATCACAACATTCCCATAGAGAAAAATCATTTTATTTACTTTTGGGGACAGAGAAGGGAGAAGAAAAAAGTTCATTATAAAAACGCTTTTTTTGTTTGTGGTGCCTAATTTAAGCCCCACTGAAATCTGCATGGATTTAAACAGCGGTTGAACCATGAGAAACAACACATTTTAATTAAGACTTGCACAGCTACCTTCAAGACAGGGTACCCTGACAATATCCAACCATGCACAGGCATATCATATTATATAATTACATATATTATTAGGTCTTATCCAAAGTCTGTTGGAATAAAGGCCGAGATCCCATTGATCTCTGTGGGCTTCACATCACTCTCTTTTGAAAAATAAGCCTGGCTTCTGCCACTCCAGATTTCACAAGCATCTGCATGGGGATATTCACAGGGCTTCTCACAAGAGGGAAAAACCATGAAGTTGAAGCCATCCATGAAAGGTACTGGATTTATTCCAGATGTGGAACTGGTTTTAATTAATTTGGAAGCATTTGAAGTATTTGCTCATTAAATATGCTTTGCATTTCACACATGCATGTAAGAGAGTAAGAAAACCCAAAATTGAAGCCAAAATCATAACATCTTATTAAAAAGGCTCTGACACCACTTTTAGCAAAATTAGGCTCACAAGGATTACAAAAGACAAGGACTACAACACTGCCAAAACACACCACACCACTATCCAAGCATGCAGTTCCTGCACTGCGCATCCCCAGGAAACCTCACCTGGACCTGGAGGACTCACTGGCTGGGGGCTCTCCCACCTCCACGCCGCCCTGCACCTCTCTGCACAGGATACCTCCCAGTGTGCCCATCTCCATCACCCAGGGCAGTACTTTCAGTTCAAGATATCTATCCTCTAGAGAAGAATGAAACAACTTTTGGTACATTGACATGCCAAATGATCAATACTGGTAAAAATTTTGCATACGATCCTACAGAAGAAGAGTCAAGCAGTGAAGAAGGGAGGAAAGACACTTCCTTCCACTTTTGGGGTCTCCAGCCAATGCCTACCAGCTCACCATTCAACTCCAGTTACAGCAATCTATGAGCATAACACGGTCACCTACAGATGTGAGAAGCAAACAAAAAACTTAGGGCCTCCTGCTTTTGTCAAGTTCACAGCAGAGTTCCACCACAGAGACACAAGGGTGGATTTGGATGCCTGCACCAAGGCCGGGCCCGCTCCCATCCAAGCCAGGCAAGAGGGAGGCTGTACACAGCGACACTCAGGCAGGTCCACACCCGGGAAGCCACAGACCCCCCAGCGCAGACAAAGCATAGGCACATTTCTGTTACATCTAAACTTGTGGTGGGATGCCCTCACCCAGAAGCGTGGCGTTCCTTGAGGAAGAGGACCTGTATCAGCCCATGCTACGCCCCGCGCGACCGCCGCCGCATGCTTCCAGCATCCGCAGGACCCACGTTCGGTCAGGAAATCCCACTGCGCGCCGCACGGCCCGCCGCGGGCACCGCGGTGCCTGGTACGGCGCGGCAGAGGACGCCACCCGAACGNGGGCCGCCCGGGCCCCCGCCCAGGCCCCGGCCCAGACCCCCGCCCAGGCCCGGTGCGGCGGCCCGGCGGGGACGGGGTGGCACAGGGAGCGCGCACAAGGCAGGGGGAGGCACCTGGGCAGAAGCACAGCTCTTCCGCCTCCACGGGAGCCCCAGACGCCTGGCTTTGAAGTGAGGTGAGCAAAACCTCCATTTAGTATGAAGATCCACAGCGAAGCTCGGAACACTGTTATTTTTCTTCTTATTTCTCAGAATCAGGTATTTGGTGACTAAGAAGCACTCGAACTTTTCCTCTGCAGAGACTAAGTTTTATAGCAGACAATGATGATTTTGTCACCAAGGGTCAAAATTAATTCCAGTGATCACCAGACAAGTCAGTGTCTCAATGATCTCTAATCAATTTACCAAGTGACACCAAACTGTGTGTGACGCTCTCCTGTTCAAAACCAGCATACAAACATTAAAAAAAAACAACAAAACTTCACATTTCTTCACAAGTCATCTTTTTTTTTTTTTCTAAGAAAACAAGCAGGAACATTCAAGTTTCTTTCCTTTGGTTGCCAGTGCTAAAATATGCTAACAGCATTAAGGCAAGGGACGACTTGCAGAGCTCACAATCTGTATTCAGCATAATTAGCAGATGCCAATTTAACTTATTACTGCTTCTTCCTTTCTATATTATAAAAAGGATGTCAATGAAAACCTGTTATCTAAATGACTGTTTTCTCAGTGCTGATATAAAGCAACAATCATGGGAAAATAGAGTCACAGAACATGTGTTAGGAAATATCTGATTTTGAAATGGCATTATAAACAGCTACAGTAAAGAAAGAAACTAATGCCTGCAGACAGGACTTTTCCCTCTTCCTTCATACTTTGCATTTTTATATTGTTTTTTAACTAATTATATTTGGTAGCATTCCTAGTTATTCAAATAAGCAATGCAACATTCAAGGTAAAGCAATATTATTAAATGAGGTTGCTCAGCTGTCTCAGCCACTGATCATTCCAAAGCATGAGAAATGAACACCCTTAAGATGCCTTTTCTATGCAGAGAACTAACAGCTAAGAAGTAAGAATACAAATACCTGAGAAAAAAAAAACAAAGCAAGTCCTAAAAAATCAGCCTCTTCCAAAACGCCAAATGACAGACTGTGTCCCAGCTGAGGGGACAGTTACAGAGTGCACTTCTCCTGCCTGCAAAGCTGAAACACATTTTATAAAACAAAGCCCTCTTGAACTAAGAGGCTGTTCAAAGATGCATCCAGCACGCACACACACAAAAAGCAGTGCACACCAAGGTTATGGATTAAACAGGTTTCTAACACATAAAATGATGTGTCCAGGCATCATTTGCTGCTACTTCTGCTTGGTGAAGATGCCATCCCGCTAACCTTTCTGCATGTTACAATGCAGTGCAAAAAAATATTTTAATAAACTATCTTCTGACTCTCAGGGCTAAGTTGAAAAGCCTTGTAAGGCTATGCTTCTCCACAGCTTTAATTGATTTAAGCTATAACTTCATTTGTTATGCCTAACAGACAGTGTAAACTTCACCCTTCCCAAGAATTAAGAAAAATATAACATTTCATACTCTCTTATAAGCAGTGTATGTAAAGCACAGAAGAGAACCGCTGTACACATACCCCCAATTAAATTGGTCTCTGTGGAAACTAATAACTTTCCACAGTATGCACTGTAATCCAAGTAATAATTTTAAACAGGCATAAGCTGCAGTGTGCTGAACTAAGGCATTCTTACCTTGCAAAGAGTGCTTGAAGATGGTTAGTTACAGTAAAAGAGGAGAACGAGCATGTTACCAAGTATTTCCCATGCAAAGGGGATATGCCTTACCCCACACATGCGCACGCACGCACAAACTGGGTGCGTGTGCTTCCTAGGTAGAGAAAGAGGACGAGAAAAGATAAGCAGCAACGATAATGCCTCAGCTTTATGTCTCAATCAGTAGTGAGTAAAGCTGGAGGAACCATTTGAGATGAAAAGGGGAAAAATTCCAAGAAACAAGGGGTTTTTTTCTCCTCTGGATGCAAAGAGCTTTCTCTTGGGTGACCTATAATACCTTAGCACAAAAATCTTCATAACCCACCTCCCTCCTGAGCCAATTAGTTGCACATGTCAAATGACACTGCACAAACAATGCATAAAGACTTTAATAAAAAATATTAAAGAATCCCTTACCTTTTAGTCAGAATAAGTGACAGATAAAAGGCATGAGAAACTCAGTTGGCACAGTTGCTGTACATATTTCTCTGCGGACTTCTCTTTAGTGGTCCCAAAAGCACTGAACATAAAAAAACTCCAGCCTGTCTGCTTCATTCTTCAGCAACAGAGATACATGCTGTCACGGTAACACAAAAAAGCAAAAAGAACTACAGATCTTAGTTTTTAAAGCCTTTGTGCTTATAGGGAAGAAAAAGAGGGAGCGGGGAAAAGGACAAACAGAGCAAACACTTTTTCTAAGAGAAATCTGGTGTTGGCTGTAGAAGTAACCACAGCACAGAATCATTCAGTTTGAATTTCCCTGTTTGCAAGCTCCTTGGGAAAAAAAAATAATAAAATCAGTCTTCAGGGAAAAAAAAATCAAATGCATGGATGGGGGAAGGGAGGGGAGGAGGAGGAGGGTACTGCTCCTATGTGACATACATATGGAATGAGCATTAGAACAATGCTGACAGGACAGCTAAGCAACTGCACTCTGGGGCAGCAGTTTTCAAAGCAGAGCTTTTGCAGCTTTGCAGAAAGGAGAAGAAAACAATAAAAAAAAAAGCCCTCTGCAAAGGGGAAAAAAAAAAAGAAAAAGGAAAGAAAAATAATGGAAAAGAAAGGAGCTGTTAATTCAAGAAGAACTACCAGACTCAAAAAAAAAAAAAGAAAGAGAGTTGCCTAATTTCTGAAAGGGGGACGGGTGGGAAACGCCGCGACTGCTTTCCAGCGATGCAAGCAGAAGCCTTGATGTCTAGTGCACTTACATTTTATGCGGCGCACAGTGGGTCCCCTCCTCCCCGCCTGCTTCCCTCCTTCCCTCCCTCCCTCTCTCCCTCCGCCCTCCCTGCCTAGGAAGCTCTCCCTCCCAGGGGACAAGAATTCCAGTGGACCCAATTAACACTGTACTTGGCTGGCTCCTTGGTATGATCAATATTAAATAAGCTGAGTTTTAGCAACACTGAAAAATAAAGCAGCCATGTAATGTGTGGCTGATGGAGGCTGCGTTTATGTCCCCCTATTTCCCTGCTCCCCCATCTCGAAACGATCCAATGCAAAGGAAAAAAAATTAAAAAGCATGTGCTAGCACTAGTGACACAAGCAGCATCAGATATTTGTTAGAAACTTGATGGAAGCCGAACATCGGTTGCTCATTTCACTAGCTTCAGCAGTACTTTATTAAAGTGGATTTACAAATCAATGGAAGGAATCCAAAGGTTCACAAACAGGCTCTTTCATCAGGTCCGCTGCCTGACCGTACAGGAAGTTTGCTGAAGGGGTCTGGGGGCTGTTTCACCAGCACACTTGTTTTCAATGGACTCCCAACAACATGACTTGTTTGGTTTGGTGAAAGAAATGCAGTAAGAGGTTCACTGCTTTAAGGGAATGCTGCCTAGTGTGTTTACTGCTTCATTCCTGCAGCACGTGCGACAAGGCACCCTACAAATTGCAAATTATTTTAATTTGAAGGGGGAAGTGGTTGGGAGGCAGTAACCTTCTTTGGTCCTGTTTTCCCTGATCTATCAATCACAGATTGCCATGTAAAAACAATCTGCTACAGGCTCTCTCTATAGAGAAAAAGCAATTACTAGCATTAACTCTTGCCGTTGCAGATTAATACAATACAGTCCACAACTGATAGAGTCTGCCTCCAAGCCATTAATCTAAGAATAAATGGGCGGTTTACTTAAATCCAACTGGTCTGAAATTCTATTTCCATATTTCTATTTGTGTTTGTGAAACTCAGTGGTAAGAAAAGAAAACTATATTTATTTGCTGGGGCTAGGACAACTCCAAGCTAACAATATTCATCAGTGAATGTGCCTACAAGCACAGGATTTCACCACTCGTAGCTGCTTTTCCTTTTTTGTTTTTGGGGTGGCCATAATCTTCCAACCAAACCCAATAAATAGCACTGAGCAAGATCCTTGATTGAACAGCTGGGTTGACCAGTGACTTGAATCCATCTTCCTAAATTAATGCGAGATTGCATTTCCATACGAATAAGATCAATTAAAAATACTCGTAAAACCATGCTACTAAAGGCAGTGAAGAGTTAAATTAATTAACTCAAAAAGCCTCCAATTAAATAATGTTAAGGTTATGATTTTCCCTCTAGCTGAGGGAGGAAAAAACCCAACAGCAGGACAAAATACTACTAGTTAGTGACTACCAGTAGTAGCTCCAAATGCCACACTGCGGAAATTCTTTATGATGCCTAGTAACACCCTTCGCAATTAGGTAAATGTAGAGAATGCAGAAATCCCAAGCAGTGGTCAACCATTCCAACAGATATCAGCAACTGAAGTCTTATTTTACATAGGAAGACACCAAAGAGAGTAGGTAAATTGCTTATGCACATGAAGTCCATGTTTTCTTGAGCTACAGTAATTCCAGGCTCCTGTATTCTTGATGAAGATGTTTCACATTACATGTATTGACTTCACAAATATAATCTAGCGGACATTGGGGTTTTCAGTGCAAGAAGGGTCAGAGAAGAAGTACCCCTGAGTAACACGGCACTAAGCAAGGCAAACCTGGGCTGCAATTTGAATGAGAGGAAAACACAAAAACATTTGTAGGAAATCAACGAAAATGATGCAGATCTTCATGCTTCATAGTTGTTATTGGCCCAGCACTGCAGTATGGCAAACATACTGGATTTGAAATGAGATATAAGGTTGCTGATAACACCAACCTGATGGTCCAGAGTCTGCAAAATCGCATTCCCCTTTCAGTCACCTACTCTAAATTAGGGGGCAATGTCAATTGGTTAAAGTGTCCTTGAAAGTGGCCTCAACCTTGTACAGAACGCTTCTCTTTGCAAGGGGATCAAAACACTTGGCAAGTGCTTTAGGATCCCATCTGAACGAAAGAACATATACATTCCTTTTGCCACAGAAAACATGCCCACCTTCCATGAAAGCATGCGACAAAGCCAAGCGCCAGTCAGTGTAGCTGCGAGGCTCCGGGAAAGTCTTGCAAAAAACAGGGAAACAACCTCAAAGGGCACCCAGCAATGGCCCTCTTCCCCACAACTACCGTAATGAACTGTTGATGACTTCAAGTCCTGTCTGACAAAAGGCAGTGGAAACTTACCCTGGTAATCAAATTATTTTCACAGGAAAACATTGAATAAGGATCTAATCCACTGAATACATCCAGGCTGAAGAGGTCCAGTGAGTAGCTGCGTTTTGGGAAAGGTTGAGGTTTACAGCTGCAGAGGGGATCGTAAGTGCTCTTGGAACCCATAAATGATCCATCAGTTGATCTGTCATCTCAACACTCCCAGGCACCAGGAAAATCTTTATTATCCCCAATTTAGAGATGATGATTTGAACACTGAAAGCCTAAACTGCCTCCCCAAGGAGATGCAAGAAGTGCTAGAGAATAGCAGGGAACTGATTCCAGGCTTTTCAAGTACCTTAACTGTGAAGACTGTTCTTGTTTCAAACATAAGCAACTGAATTTGACATATTTTGAGTCAAGCTATTTGTTCTTAAAAATATATCAGCATCATTCATTCCAGTCTACTCTTAAGCACAAGTCAAAGCACAGTTCATGCTCCTGTGCTGCTTAAGAAGTCCACATGTATACACACTGACAAATTTTAGTCCAAATAAAAATTCACATTATATTACTAGAAAATAATTCAAATATCATTCCACAATTAGTCCCAGTTTGGTAGGACATTTCAAGCCAGTGGGGAATTGCATGGAAGGACACCTCATATGTGTGGAAAAAAACGGATAGAAAACATTTCTAAAATAGTAAGTACGCCAGCATCAGACCAAGTTATCAGTTAATGTCTGGTTAAAAGAAAAAGTCTTGAGTGCCACAGTGAAGGTTCTGGTCCCTAGCTGCCAGCAGAACAAACCCCTGCTGTTGCTGGAGATAGGGAAAGAGGGATGCGTTGCCAGCCCTGACCTGGCTGAGAGATTCCTCCTACAAAGGGTCTCCCACGCATGGATGCCCTGGTGAGCTGGCTGTGCTGCCTGGAGGTCCTGCTCTCCCACGACAGCCCTTGGTACACCCTATCCAATATAAGTGGTCTTTGGAGATCAGCATCACCCAACACACGGGCCCACCAGTGCTGCCACCATCAGAGCTGGCACCCTGAAGATACCAAAAACATAATCCACACAACAGCATGTTTTTAGCTTAATATCATTTCGAGGAAGAACATATGCTTGCATTGTTCTCAGAATTAGCTTTATTCACATGAAATTCAGCTCTACAGAAGCTGCAGAGAGTACCTAACAAAAGTCCAAACTGGAAAGTTATATCAAAGAAAAAGAGCTGCTACCAAAAGAGAAAGAAGTCAGGAGGGCAGGAACTAATGACTGCTAATGGGGCAGTATTGTACAACCCAGACGAGAAACTGTGAAGATTTTTCTCTTTTCTCCTGCAAAAAATATATTGGGAAGTGTCAGCATTTACAACACTCTTTGGGGAACTATAATCTATCTGGATGCTCCCCAAGAACCTATGACTGAAATTGGAAACATGGGAGAATAGCTATGTAAAGATATACGGTGTAACACACTTTGTAACAGCTAATCCGTTTTATTACAGGCATCGTCAACTCTTCATTATCTAAACCTTCCAATTCAACTGCTCTCAAAGACTACAGCCTTTGGCACTGTTTAAAGTCATTTACATTTTCTTTCTAATATACTTTTTTGATTATTAGAAGGCAAATAAATTTGTAGGTTTTTCTCTCTTCCTTTATATTTGGTTTTGTATAGTACAATAAATACTAGAAATTACAAAAGGAAAAGAAAAACATTTAACTAAATAAACCCTGGATTCAAAACATTGATACTTAAAAACAGAAGCAAGGGTGAACACATGGTGATGTAGTCTTTGCTCAAAGAATGTGAAAAAATGTCTGTGGATATTTTAAATATTTACCAAATAAGGGGGAAGTATATTAGGTTGCAGAGCTTTGGATTACACACACTTTCAAGAGATGATGATTCATGTTAATCTACGTCAGTAGGCTTGGAGGTTTTCCTTTGTTCTTTTTAATTTCTAATTACATTTTAGTAGCAGAATAAACAGAAAGAACACATAAAGCCAGAAAGAAACACTAAAGTAAAATAAAGGAAAACCAACCTTTTACAGCACTTAACATCAGAGAAGGTTAGTCAGCCAATTATGATTTACAACTGCACAGTAAACCACGGTGAGGTTCAGCTGACTAATGCTCTGCACCATTATGTAGTGAGTACCAAGGATAAAAGGCCAATTTCCCATTTGAAAATTGGGTTTCAGTAATGTGCAGGCACCAGTCTGTGGGGCTGGGTCATTACCTCCATGGTGGCATCCATCACGGAGGCCCAGCAAACCCAAATGGAGCCGTGGCACCCACTGCATCCTCTTCCATGCCTGAGCTCTTTGGGAGGTGTCCGTACCCCCCAGCTAGGCACGACGAGATCACTGCACTCTATGCCAAAGTGGCCATGCTCCCAAGGCAGTCCCAAGCCACCTGAACTGGGATTTGAGAAATCTCGTTTAAACCCTCATGCTGCCAACAAACTCTCTAAAGGTGAGATCTGCAGAAGGGAGTTTAGTAGCATGAAACCAGATCCTGGCAGCATTTTGCACCGACAAAGTGCACAGGCCAGCAGGCATGTACATGGTGCACATGAGGTCCCTCCAGCCACCAGCACCCATATATTGTTCCGGAAGCTTTCCTAGGGTTCTGACATCATTTTAGGGTGCCTGATTTTCACTGCAAACCATAAAGGCACTTTATTTCAACTGATCAAACAATCTTGCTGGATCTAATTTTCACATCTTTTATCTCCTTAGTCAGTGGGTACAAAACAGATCCTCCTGAGAAAGGTACTGCGAAATAAGATAGAGCACAAACTTAAAAAGCAATAGCTATTTCTCACCATTCCCACCAGAGACACTCTCGCTCTGTACTAGCAAGGTGTTGATGCTAAACCCAAAATCTGACTGCAGCACTGATAAGCAAACCTAAATTTTAAACTAGACTGAGCAGTATTGCTGTTCACACCAGTGAAGCTACAAATATCAGCACAGACCACATAAATCTAATCAGGATCCAGGAGACTCTGACCACAGGACCATACCATGATAAAGTATCTGTTACTGTGGCTTCTGGCAGCCACAACCACCCAGGCAAGCTTGGTTAAAGCTAGCTAGGACACTTTTCACACTTCTGATTGTAGCATTAGAAATATTTGTAATTTACTGGGGAGGAAGGAGCTCCTTCTAGAATGAACTGAAAGAAAAAGAAAAAAAAAAAGTTGGAAGAAATTCATACCACTTGACTTTAAGTGCTTGGCTGTGGTTCCCAATGCAGCCGCAGGTAGTGCGGGACGGCTCCCGGGGCATCTGCCTGGCCCCGTTGAGTGCATGGTCAACCTGGGACAATGCTGCTGCCAGTTTGACGCAGCCCATCCTACCAAGTCTTTAGTTATGTGATACATGTCCCACCCTTACCCCTTGACCCTGCTCACACTGAGCACTAACACAGGACAGCTCTTCTCAAACAGCTTTTCTACACAACACCTCTAATTTCTTCTCCCAGTGCAGACTGAGTTACTGTGCTTTGGTTCCTCCTCTGCAGCAAGGAAAGCTTCCCCCATTGCTCCAGCTTGGCAGCTTAGGGATGAAGCTGGCTCAAAGACAGAGAGAGACTTGTATCATAACACGCAGCCAAAAAAGCCCCCATGTTGGTCAGGGCACACCAGTGACCGTCTACTGGAAGACCAACAACATGGGCCCAGATAGTGGGGAGGGAAAACAAGTATGAATAAAAATATTACAAGTACCTAAGTAAATTGCTATGTAGTGGTTGGTGACTCCACAGAGAAAAACCCAGCTTATATGATGATATGGCTCCACAGTTAATTTTGGTTACTGATACGTCAGGCCTTTCTATATGATATTGGCGTACAACGTGGAATATATTTTAAGTGTCACTTTGCTTGAATATCTACCTCCAACACATGCTAATAACAGTTTAAATGTAAAACCCTGCCATGACAGAAAGTAACTGCTAAGCATCGTTCTTCAGAAATGGAGAGAGAATGTGGGAAAAGAGATGGATGGATTTGGCAAGATTGCAAATGCCTAGGATTTCTGTCTCCCGCTCACTGCAAGCTTGAATACTTTACTCCTTCTCCAGTTTTATTTTAGCAGCAACTTTTCTGAGCATCTTTTGTAAGCCAGCTCAACCCAGCACACAGTGTAGTGGCACATCCCACCACCACAACCCCATCACTGTGGTCAAGCGGTCAAAATCCTCATCAACATATTTTCAAAATATACATTGCATCAGTGTAGTCAAAAGCACTCCCTGTTATATGTGGACAACCCCTCTGAGAGTCTCCTTCTGCAAGATACAACTTGCAGGAGGTCTTCAGGCACACCAGGAGGGGATGACTATTCAGCTCACCTTCCCATTTCAGTGGCATCCCTGAAGGTCAAGCTCAGATCCATTAGTCTCAGACTACATAGACAAAATGACAACTCTCTCCTCTGAAGCCTTGTTTTCCACTGGTTTAGTACCACTTTTCTCACCAAAGCTTCCTCCCCCACATAAATACTTCGTATTTTATGATTTGCCTGTACAGGCCTCAGTTACCCCTTAGAGAGGAAGGAAGAGAAAATAAATAGAGAAACCACTCTGAAAGACCATATATTTCTAACAGGTTCCCAGCATGGCCAGACTGATGGGCCCACTATTAGGAGAGGGTAGATTAGTGTAATTGTCTTACAGTTTTGACAGTTTCTGTCATCTTCAGAACAGATGTTCTCTGAGTTCTGCCCTATTTCCTAAACACTATCAAGTGACAATTCCCATCCATTATGCAGAGGACTCCTGAAGCGAACTGCATGGGTCTTTAAAGAGACTTGCGCTTAGGACTACTCCTTCAAAGGCTGCAAGGCCGGTTGCCATGGTTGCTGGAGGTTAAACCTGGCAGGGCTGATGTCTTTATCAAAGCCAAGCACCAGCTGTGGGAATGAGCCCTGAAGGCTGTGGATGCTCCACAAAATCAACTTCAGGGCTAGAGGTCCTGGCAAATGGAGCTGAAAGGGAGCAGGTGAAAAAATGCAGCACCTTCTTAGAAGAAGGAAGGCAACTGGGATGGTCTAATCTTGGTGGACCGGTAGGAATAAGAAACTTCCCGGTAAAAGGGGAAAATAATAAAGAATCAGGTATCCCCTTCCAAATTAATTTCAGTGGAGATTTGGTTGCATTCAAAGAAGTGTGGCCAGCAGGTCGAGGGAGCTCATCCTGCCCCTCTGCTCTGCCCTGGTGAGACGGCATTTGGAGTACTGTGTCCAGTTCTGGGCCCCCCAGTTTAAGAAGGACAGGGAGCTGCTGAGCAAGTC
>VZTV01087893.1:1539-37114 GCA_013400875.1 Anhinga rufa | reverse complement strand
TTCTGTGATTCTGTGATTCTGTGATTCTGTGATTCTGTGATTCTGAGATTACTCCAAGTTTGTCATAGTAATAGACAGGTATCAGCTCTCCAGTAATTCTGGGACCAAACAGCATTCATCAACATAGGCTTCAAATTCCACAAGCAGGGAGGATGGTAACTCAGCAGGTACAGTCTACTTCTCAAGGTGACCCTCAGCCAACAACCTGGAAGACCTCCATAGTGTTGGTTTACCATCTCCAGCAAAGATGTAAAACCAAAGCCCAGGAGAATCTATTATCCTTAGAAAATCCCATGTTATTGTTATAAGAAGAGATGAAAATTTATAGCTTCATCCAGTTCCCTAGCAGGTCTTCCACTCCCTAAACCAACACAAGGAAGAGAGAAGAAGAGGGGGGTGGATAAATTTATGTTGCTGCTGTTACATCTTGGGAAAGATGGCTACTCTTGTCCTAAGCCATTTTGAAGCCATCCTTCCTCAGCAAGTGGAAAGGCCAGGAGCAGGGCTGGGACATCCACTGCAGGACAGCCCCAATGGACACAGCAAGGAGCAGCACCGTCTCCACCATGTGTGCCATGGCTCAAGCGCACTAGGGCTCAATGGCCTCTACTCCAAAAGTCAGGTTGGAGTCCTTAGGTTATACACTGCTATTACAGTCCAAACCAAGACTGTATGGCTCCTTAACACTGTTCCTGCCCTTTTACACAGAATAAAAATGTCAGAGCAAAGGACACCCACATCACTTGCACTGAGCCACCTCCCATCCCATCTGAAGACAGTAAAACCCAGTGAAAATGTGACAAAAGTGAGAACTGCTGCGCACAGTATCCAACACTACACAAAAATGAGGACAGAAAAAGATAGAGTACTGAGATAACACGCAGCATATCCTGTGAGGTTCATGTTGCGGCAAATGATGGAGACAAGAGATGAGGGCTCACCATATAGAAAGCATAGACTTCAGTTTAATTGTTACTAAACTACGTGCTACGTGAGTAATTGGGTTTATGGATGTTCCTGGCAGAGACACAGGGGAACCCATCCTCTCAGGGCAGCTAAGTGCTTGACTTCTGTGTATTTTTATGTGTTTGTCAAACACTTAGACACTACAAGCACTTAGAATCCTTTAAATAAGTAAAATGCATTGGGTTAGTTCAGCACAAAAGGCACTGTATCAGTGCATGTTAACTACTTTCAATGGAAATTATAACAGGATATGGGCATAAGTGCAGCCAAAAGAAAAGCCTAATAAAAATAGGGTAGCAGGGAGAAAGGGGAGGAAATGTAAGGCTGACAGAATTGCAGCCTGAAAGAAATCAGAAGAGTAGATCTGAGAATAGCTCAGATCATAAGATAGAGAGAGAGAAAAAGCACCTCCTGTTTTATTATGATTGGGCCAGCTTACATTTCATTACAGGGAATCCAGGATAGGCAATTGTGTAATCAAGAGCCAGACGGCTTTACTCATTTATAATTAATTCAGAGTACTTTGAAAGTGAGCTTAGAAAATAGCCAAGTGCTTCCCTTTAAGGAAACCTCTTGTAATGCTTCTGCAGGGCACCGCAAGCAAAGCAGAAGTTGTTCAGCTGAAGACAAAAGGTTTTTTCCTGACATAAATGAATAAAGTGTTACCACAGGCAGTGAAGCAGAGAACATGGCCCATCTTGAAGGAAGGCTTTCATCCAAGCACTGTAATTTTACAGCAAGAAACACCATTCTGGACTGTTTTACACCATTTTAAGGGTCAAGAGAAGTCTCAGTACATTATGGACTGAGATGCAGACTATTCAGTCTTCTATTTATTGTACATAGACAACTGCTCCCTTAGAGGCAAGCATGATTTTTGGCTCCAAAACCACAACCAGCACTTCCATCTACTCACAGCACTTGCCAGAAGAGTGGGCGTTAAAACCCAGTACAGTTGCACTGCCTCCCGTACAGTCCCCCACCCTCCCCAGTCACCGCACTGAACTACATTGATAGCAGAGCCCTGCACCCTGGTGCTGCTCGCTTGTTCAGATCCTCAGGTATTCATTAGCTGTCCTGTGCCCACACAAATAATTCAGAAAGTTAAATGCCACCTTCCGTTTTGCGTACTTACTCATTTATCTACACTTAGCTTTTCATCTGTAATTCACATTGACATTAATGGAGAGACAAATATGTGTGTAACAGAACAGAGGCAGACCAAAATAAATGAGAAAAAATGTGGTCACCAGAAACCAATTATACATTCAAAACTGCATAGTGAAAACCACCGGAGTGTTGAAATCAAGGGAGGGGGAAAATGTACCAAAACCACACTTGGACTGGGAGAAGAAGGGGGGTGCAGGGACAAAGTTGCTAGCACATACAATCAGACTCAGCCTCATGGAAAAGAATATAAATATTTAGACATGAACAGACCTCTTAAAATACAGTTGCAGAGTCTGCTGGCACATGGACAAACATACAATAAGCCCACCAATGTGGAGACACAAATCAGGTAAATCAGACATGAAATTGGCAAGCAACATGTTCAAGAAGCATTTTGTAAAGGCAAAAATGTGTTCACCACCAAAGACAAAGATGCATTTTCCAAGACAATCTGAAGCTGCACTGTAAAAGAAATAAACATGAAATATTTAAGGCTGTTCACCTAAATGCTATCACTTGGAGCACATGGTGGCTTTTTCCTCTACCAGCATTCTTCTCGCTACCAAAAAAAAAAAAACAAACAAAAAAAGAGAAGGCTTTAAAGAGAAGTACTTGAACAGTCTTGCTACTTTGACAGCTGAACATCTTCCCAGGTGGCCCTGAAAGAGTTAACTGCTTCAGAGCTCAGATATTCTCCTTCCCATGTCTCACGATAAGTACTAGAAGATTTATGTGCAATGAATTTCCAATTACTGATCTGCACCAGCTGGGCTGTCAATCAGCCTGCCTATACAGTGCATGTCTTCATCTCCCCATGTTCTCCTTGCACGTAGAGGCTCCCTCTCCCCCCACGAGCACACACAAAAGCATGTAATTCCCACATTCCTATCAACTGGACTAGGTTAAATGTTGCTTTGGTCTTCCCTTGCTCCTCCAATCTAAGGCAGACACTATTTTCTCATCATGGCATCCAGGAGAACAATTCCAGTGATGACTCTGAGACATCAAAGAGTATTTTAAAAGCAGAGTGACATTTCCTCTAAGGCTTTTCCCATTAACAGTCATTGGCAGGGAATGTAGGGTATGAGGGAAAACTGGGAGGGAAGCCCTAGGACCAGGACACAAAATTCTCCTACACTGGTACACAAGGTCCAGATACAAGGATTAAAGAGAAGAAAAAACTCACCACCCTGTGGAAGTCTTTAATTATGATTTTGCCCAGGTAGAAAAGTGCAAAGTTGTCACACAACTAGATCCGGTAACTTTAGGATCTCCAGAAAGCTCCTCAGACTCACCTACAAGGCATTATCTCCCAATAAATACTGAATTCCTTCATGGGTGTCTCATAGTTTTACCTCAGTATACATAAAGCAGGTATCCTGCTGAGGATCATCATCCACCCATTTTAATGGATTATCATTTCTTTCTTTAACACTCAGAGTCACTCAGCACCACCACACATCCGTTACTTCATTTCTCAGCCACATGACTAAGGGAAATGCTGAATCAATAAACCTTTGCAGAGCAACACTAAGCAATATAACCAGTGATTAAATCTTGTTTTCAATGTAGAATTCAGCCTGAAGAAACATAATTAAAAAAAAACCTAACCACAAAGCTCAGAAAAAAAATATTTTCATCTCCTGTTTTCTAAGATTTCACTAAGCCGTACCCCTGAAATAAAAAAACCACAGACATGGCATGATCCTTGAGACTTTGCCTGTTACAACATGATATTACCCCAGACTGTTGTTTTTGCACCTGCATTTCACTTCCTAACCTGGGTTACAGAGAAGATGATTCTTGAAAGGTTAATTAGCAGCTATGTAAACAGCAAATCCTTGCTATATATCAGAGTGAATGTGCTTTACTGCACAGGCTGAGCATCCTGCGAAGGGCAGGGCTTTGAGATAACGCCACCAAGCCACATCCTCTAGCAGGACCCATAAGTTTTTTGTTCCTGTGAGGTCTTACCAGAGCTCTCTGGAAATTTTCATCCAGGCTCGACTGCCTATAAATAGAGAGCTGCAGCCCCCGGGGGCTGTGTGGCTCTGTGCTGCTGGTGTGCTCCAAGTTGCTAAGGAGATGGCAGAACGAAGGCTTGCAAACTGCGTAGGGGAACCAGGAGGAAAGCGGCATCGCTCTGGGATTCGGCCGAGAGCCAGGGAGGTATCCTCCTGCGGGTATCCTCTGGATCAGAAGAAAAAAAAAGAAGAAGAAAAAAAAAGATGGAGATTCCCTCTCAGCCTGACAGAGGCCAGATGCTGGGAACGTCAGGGCAGGCATTCCGATCGACAGACTCCGAATAATTATTATAAACCATCAACTGCCTGGGTTCTCGCAGCATCCCCATTTCCTGAATCCAGACCTGGGCTCTTTATCTCAGAGAAAAGTAATTATAGCTTATATTACACAGCACCATCCAAAAGGAAAAGGAGTTTTTGAAACCTTTTACTCACTTCTATGTAGACGTGTAAACAAGACAGATACGCAAAAAGGCAAGCTTTGAAGTGTAGCACTGGAACAAACTACCTAAAGGAACTGAGACTAGGATGACCCCTCATACAGTCTTTTTCAGATCTGAACCAATTCATTTATCTTGGTCTAGAGGAGGCCTGAATGGAGATGGAGTCTGGCTCAAGACATGGGAGGAAAATAAGGGTCATTCTGAATTAAGGCTGTATGTAGATTCTACTGTCCATTTCAGCCGGTCAAATTGCATCTTTAAATAGGAGATGACTCACATCACTGTGTTCATAGCAAACATCAGCAAGACTGAGTGCACACCCTGAAAAGAGAAGGTTTTGCATTTCCAGCATGAATGGAGATATGATTTCACTGGGACATATAAGCCTTACTTAAAGTTTATGCAGAAGCAACTTTGCGATTGCTCCTGGTGGACTGGGAAACTGCCTGAAGATAAAGCTAACTGTAAGAAAAATTCTAGAGTAGTTTCTAAGAACAAAACCCTCAGGAAAACAACAACAACAAAAAGGCGAAGGAATTCCTCAAAAGAAACAGGCAAATACAAAAAGAGCCAAGGTTGTTCCTACAAACGCAGCAGAAATGCTCCATGGTATTAGCCACGGTTTCTCACACAGATCACTTGGTTTTGACAGAAAATTAAATTCTTTTGTTTTCCAAGACTAATCCACAGCTAAAATGATACATCTTAACAGAACAAAGGCAGTATCTCTCGCCAACAGTGTATTAGCTCATCTCTCATTGAAAAAAACAAAGACTTAGCAGAAAAAGGCGTATTTTTCTCTGTGGCCACTGATGTTCCAGGCCACAGAAATATCAAAGTGTGTCTGACAGTTGCTCATTATTAGGCAGGTGAAAGAGAAAACTGAACTTTTTTCTTTTCCCCAAGACAGTAATGAAACCGCATTAAGAATATTTGAAATAAAAAGCATGCAGAGCAACTGAATGATTTGAACTTTTACTGTCTTCCATCTTTTAAAGACACTAATGCTAAAACTAACTCACTAGCAACAAATCGACAGAAAGAGAAGAAGCATATGATCACAGCTTATTTCCCAGTGTACGTATTTCTTAATATAGAAAGTGTATATGATAGATCTGCCACCATCTGATCTTGATTGTTGTAAAACCAGTCATTCTGCCTTCATCTGCCAAAAGAGTTTGAGAATTACTGGGGATATTTTTGGCAGACTTAAGCACACAGAAGCACTGAGGCATACTCCCAGAGGACAGCTGAAAGTTTCTTAATAATTTCCATCTATTAGATGCCACTTTTGCACGTTACTCGAGGACTGTCCAGGGTGATTTTAAGTTAATTAAGGATGATGAAAGTGGGGTAAGTGGCTTCAGGTCTTACTGCTGTTACTGCATTTTTTTTCCCTGCAGAAGTTTTTTTATGACAGTCTTAAAAAATCAGAAATCTGATCTTGTATCTACTCAATTTTACAACATAATACATTGACTGAAGTAACAACTTACAACAGAGATCTGATAAAATATTCTTTGGTCATAAATATGACCCTTAACTGGGGGGGGGGGAAGGGCGGGCACGAGGAAGAAAAAAAAAAAAAACAACAACCCCCACACATATAAAAATAGGAGGGAAAAAAAAGAAAAAAGTGCTAAGAGTTCTTATTCAGTGATACACATTAGTTTTTAATGACCTAACTTCACATCGTAATTTCTACAAACAAAATTATTTCTAGCCTGATTCAGCCACTTTCCCTATAAAAAAGAAAATCTTAATTTTTCAGGATATTACAAGCACAATTGAACCAATATAATTTGACAAAAGGTTGAATACAAACTTTTCTTATGAGGAATATTATTATAGCCAAGAGGCAATGGGTACAAATTGAAATACAGAGAATTCTTTTTAAATACAAAAAAAAAAAGAAAACATTTTCCACCATGAGGGAGGTCAGGCATTGGCACAGGTTGCCCAGAGAGGTTGCAGAGTCTCCATCCTTGGACATATTCAAAGCTCAGCTGGACACAGTCCTGAGTAACCTGCTGTTGCTGACCCTGCTCTGCGCAGGGGGCTGGACTAGATGACCTCCAGAGATGCCTTCCCACCTCAGCCACTCTGTGATTCTCTGAATATTAAGCACAAAGATTCAAATTTACCAATTGTGTTAAGGCTGAATAACAAATTTAAGCTAATTTCAGCTATACAAATAAAGCATTCGGTTTTGGTCATAAAACTGATAATAAAGTGTCATTTTAAATGAACAGAAGTCTTAAGTGCTCATATTGCATATTTGCTAGCAATAGAAGAGTACATCCAAAAGAAAAACACCATTTCTTTTTACATACCTTATATTTCCAACACATGAAATGCTGTGCCAAGAAATTCTCCATTTTCCAATCAAAGGAACAGGCTTGCAACATGGATTCTGGATTTCTCTCTACACATTGCTGTAATAGTGTTGATGGCTATGACCCCTTTTCCTGTCAATCTTTATTTCCATATGTCATCCGACTGACTGTCACACTTCCTGTATTTCCCTTTATATTTCCTCCATTTCCCAAGCTTTAAACCCATGTAAAGTTATAAAAAGATAATACTACAATAAAGCAAATGAACCATGAAGCCCTTTATAAGTGTAGGAAAGCTACCTATGGAAGCCTCTTCAACTTGCAGCCGAGTCTGAAAACGCCTTTCACATCACTAAATGATGCTCACAGAATCACAGAATGGTAGGGGTTGGAAGGGACCTCCAGAGATCATCTTGTCCAACCCCCCTGCGTGAGCAGCACACCCAGAGCAGGGGGCACAGGACCGCGTCCAGGCGGGGTGTGAATGTCTCCAGGGAAGGAGACTCCACAGCCTCTCTGGGCAGCCTGGGCCGCTGCTCTGGCACCCGCACAGGAAAGGAGTTTTTCCTCATATTTAAGTGGAACTTCCTGTGTTCCAACTTGTGCCCGTTGCCCCTTGTCCTGTCATCGGGCACCACTGAGAAGAGTCCAGTCCCATCCTCCTGACACCCGCCCTTCAGACACTTATAAGCACTGATGAGATCCCCCCTCAGTCTTCTCTTGTCCAGGCTGAACAAACCCAGGTCTCTCAACCTTTCCTCATAAGGGAGATGTTCCAGTCCCCTGATCATCCTTGTGGCTTTCCTCTGGACTTGCTCAAGCAGTTCCCTGTCCTTCTTGAACTGGGGGGCCCAAAACTGGACACAGTACTCCAGATGCATCCTCACCAGGGCAGAGTAGAGGGGCAGGATGACCTCCCTCAACCTGCTGGCCACACTCCTTTTCATGCAGCCCAGGACACCATTGGCCTTCTTGGCCCCGAGGGCACAGTGCTGGCTCAGGGTCACTTGCTGCCCACCAATCATGCTCAGTCCAGCACTGACTGTGCAATTCTATAGTTATTACTGAGCCATCTCCACTAATGAAGAACAGACTTGAACTAAGTGACATTAGAATTTTTGCCACCCGTTCAGCACAGGTAGATTCACAAGTCTGTTGGACAGGTCTAAGAAGTACAGGAAAAACTGTAGGAGCTCAGCCTCTGCTATGAGCACAGGACTGGAGTACGGACAGGCAACCAGAATTTGAAAAGTTCTGAGCTAAGCTGAACAGCAACAGCTGAACAAGCAATATCTAGACACACGCTAACCTGGAAGATAAGAGTAAGCACAGCAAACACAATGGTGCAAGTCACTAGAGAGCAGTGTTAGAGAACGCAAGTATTTGAGGGCT
This sequence comes from Anhinga rufa, assembly GCA_013400875.1. Taxonomy (NCBI): domain Eukaryota; kingdom Metazoa; phylum Chordata; class Aves; order Suliformes; family Anhingidae; genus Anhinga; species Anhinga rufa. The sequence continues at coordinate 28,783 of VZTV01087893.1, read as the reverse complement.
AGCAAATTAAATTCATAATCCTCTGAATCCAGGTATTTCTACAATGCCAGACAAAGAAACCTTTCAGGCAACACACAGTTTTCCTTTAATACACAGATGTTAAAAATAATTAAAAATGGTGAAGTGCGGTGCGGAAGAGTCAAGTTAAAATATATTCAAGATAACAACATCCTCACATACATGGTATGAAGTCTTTCAACACTCACTGTGCATGTTTCTCTCATCCAGCTACGGGGAGAGGGGGAAAACGTGGCCAGACTCAATGCAACTTTCAGGTTTGCGTGCATTAGCACTGTTGCAACATCCAAGCTGAAGAGATGTAAAGGGTTTATTTATCTGCTAAAGCAAAACCTTTCACTGGGTTAAAACTGAATAAAATTTCCATAAATACGTGGATTCATACACGTGTGCTTGATAAAAAGTCTACACTGAGAAGTCTGGACTCCTGCTGAGCATTCACAGCCATCTCCCCAGAGATTCAAGTCTCCACTGTTGCCCTGCCAAAGAGGCAGGAGAAAAACGGGTGCAGCAAATATCGCTTTGCTGGAAGTGGGCTCACAGAGCTTTCAGCAGCTTGTTGCTGGGAGTACAAAGAGTTAAACACCGCAAGGCATTGCTCTGATCTCACACATCAGTGAAAAACCAGTAGCAGCTCTACCCAAAGCAATGCTGCAAAATAAACACAAAGCTGAATCAGACCCATAAGCTCTTAAAGAGAAGAGTGAGCTAGATACAGATATGGATTTCCCAAGGTGAACCCCCTTTTGTACAAATGCAACCTCTAAATATTATCATTTAACCTTCTTCAGGATTTAGGTTTGATTTCAGACTAACAACAACCATTTGGATGAGCCATACAAAGTAAATCTGCAGAGGTCCCAAGTACTGAAAAGGGGTGGCAGAATCCACCGGAAACAAACAGTTTGCCAAACCTCCACAGAGCTGAAAAATAAAATTACTGTCAGCAGAGTGGGATCAACATTAGTTACACTCTTAGCGATAACACTGAATGATCCATTTGCTACCTGAGGCTAAGAAATTAAATGATGGGACCTTAGAGGCACACCTTTCCGTATCTCGGGTGACAGTGCTGCTATTTAAGCTACAAATAAACCTCTTAGAATTTCTCACAGATTTATCACTGCCGGTCTGCAGTCCCTACAGGGTTAAAGTTGGAACGCCCAACTCTGCTTCTCAGTCTGGAACTTTTTGCCACTGTGACCAGCTGTTAGAGCTTAGGCATATCATCAAGAATCCAGTGACACAGCAAAGGTCTGAATGCAGATGTACATTTCTGACTCCCAGAAAGCAGAAAAGAGACCAAAAAATTATGCCCATGACTAACAAGTCCCATCATGCCCTCTGAGCCTCTTCAGTCTAAACTGATTTGAGAATCTTACAGTGGTCAAGAACACTACCTTTTCTTAGAGAACTTTTTTTTTAAGTCGAAGTGGGCTTTTTATTCTTTATTTAGTTTAAAAAATTACTCATCTGTGATAGAGACACAGCCACCTGAAAAACAGCTCGATCCTCTTCTGAACCTTGCAAATACAAGTAATTTCACTTCCTGCATTGCTGTAAGGACAGTGAGAAGTCAGAAATCAATCACAGGTGCGAGCAGCAGCACACTTTTCTCTCCAAAACAGCTGCCACCCAGGGGCACAAGGCACAGCTAAGCCACCCAGCTCTGCAAAGCCAGTCCACCTCCACACACCATGGCTATGGTGAATCTTCTCCATCCACGGGGCTCTTGAGAGGTGTGATGTGAAAGCAAGGGGAGAAAATTGATGGGGAATGGAAAAATGAATTAAAATTAGTATCAATGAATTAGTATCAAGCAAGAGGCAAAGTTTTTCTTTTTTTTTCCTCTATTTTTCTTTATTTTAACTTTAAAAACTCTGCAAAGAGAAGGAAGGGGAACAAGTGGGGTGAGTTAGTGAGTGTGACAGCATCGCTGGAAGACACAAACTGGGAAGCTGGCAGCCCAGACAATGTGCCAGGGCACAGCCCAGGCAGGAACATGGCTGTGGGTCGTGGTCCCGGCCACCGGCCATGCTGTAGCACATGAGGATATAGGTTTATAGGAGCTGACAAGGTTTCCTCATGTTGCCAGGCCAGGCTGCCCCACAACTGACAAATAAAATTGGGTTTTGAATGTGAAAAGTGGGTCACGGCTACATGGAGGAGGACGAGCCCAACACTACAGCGGCATGCAATGAGCAATGGAGGAGTGACCACCAGGGACCCCGAGGCCTTTATTAGTTGTGTTATTATGCAAATTTGGCAGCACCCATCAGCCTGTCACCCTAGTAGCTGTGAGCTGCCCTAGGTGAATGCCATCAAATGCCCCTTCACCAGCCTACACTTCCTAATGCTTCTGTCCCCCTGCGAAGGCCACGGTCCTCCTCTCCCAGCTCTGCCCTTCCCAGCTTGGCCCCCTTCCTGCCTCGTACTGCCCTGGCCTGATCTCCCCAGTTCCCCAGCACTCACGGGCGATCTTCTCCTTACATCAGGGTCCATTTTCAATCCCACATCCCCAGACATCCCCAGCACTGAGCAGAGGGGCGGTTTGAGACAGGACACATGGGGACAGCCTGGCTCAGTCCCCATCACACCTGCGCTTCACCTCCTGCAAAGCCAAGGGATGATGGGGCCCCTGAGCATGGGCATGTTGGTAAGCTGGGACTCTTTTTTGAGGACTCAGTTTTCCCCGTATAAGTTGAAGTCCCCACATGCATCTGGCTTCCAGGGAAAGGGCACGACCAGGCTCCTGCAAGAGGCAGGCGGGTGCCCGCCTCCATACTGGCATGCATGCCGGGAAGGACACGAGCACTGTGGTGTGTGCAAGCAGTGCTGTGCACAACAGTCTTGGCCGAACCATGCGCTTTCCCAGTCATCCCCTTAGTTATCATTATAATCTTCACACACAAAAAAATCTGGACTTTTTAAACAGTGCTTAAATGATTCCCTCCCCCAAAGAATTAAATTACCATTTATAGCCTATTCTTCCTATTAAAAATTTATCAATTTATTCATCACTTCTAGGACTGAGACCTTTCATTTGTTTTACAATGAAGAAACCTTTGATCTGCAATTCTCCAAGGCTACCATTTTTTATTCTTTAGTTCTTCTCATTAAAAATAAAATACCTCTATTCTCCGAAATGCCTTGATGGCACTCTCAAAATGCCCATTTTAACAATAAGAAACTTTTTTATCCTTACCTTGTGATAGGCACTTTGGAAGTTTAAAAGGCTTGGGTTTTTTTTTTGTTTTTGTTTTTTTTTTTTTACTTTTACAGAATGTTACTGCAAAAAAAAAAAAAAAAAAAAAAGAGGTTTTACATCTAAGAATCATCAGGCTGGAAGACTAGAAGACTGCAACCAGGCAGTAATTACAAAGTGAGCCAGAACTTTCTCCCAAAGACAGAGAAGCAAACAGCAAAAATAGAGTTTCACTGAATTTCTTCACCTGGCATGCTGACTTAGGCTAACCTGAAGTGAGAAGCGAGTTTGCCCTGGGACACCCAAGCTACACCCCAGCTCTGCCAGCCTGCCTCCAAGGGACAACTCCTTAACGGAGCCTGAGCCAGAGCATACGTTAAGACTCAAAGGCACAACCTGCAGAAGAACATTTGGAAACCATATTTTAGCATTTTTTCCCCCTTGTTCATCCTGTTCTCAACAGCTGGACACACAAGGACCCCTCTCAGCAAAACAGTCGTTAGCATTTGGGTGTGACTATGACTACAGAAAGCAGATTTACCCCTACCCAAGCTGCTAAACGTGTGTTTCACATCAGTGGCCTCAGGCTGCTCCTACCAAGAGGACAAAATGTCCAAGTGGATTTGCCTTACTGTACTCCTGGTACACCTTACATCTCACCTACTCCAAGGACCATACACTTTTGCATTAGTTTACTCCATAAGGTTTTCTCCATTAATGTTATTAGAGGCACACGGGTTACACGTTACAAATCAATAAAAGAGGGACAAGGACCATTCACCCAACCCCAGGTCACGTGGCACAGACTGGCCAAGTCTGGCTATATAATACTTTGGCCCCATATGAAGCGATAGGACATACTTACTATCTGGCACACAGGTTTCAGAAAGAAAGTTTGAAACAACCTGAGAGTTGTATCACTGTCCCTTGGGAAAGAGGCACCCTCATGCATTAAGAAGGCTGCAGGAGAGCCCCAGGGTGCAAAGTCATCAGTAGGGATTTGGCCTTGATACTGTTGCCCCATCACCTATGGTGAATGGCCCATGGGATGCAGGAGAGTGCTAGCTGGTGTGCGCCAGGCAGCAGGCTACCATGTCTTCAAGCTTGTTCTTCTTATTTACTAGAGATGTCACAATAAGGGTCATACTTTGCTGCTTATCCAGCGCAAAGCTGACATGCCTGGTACCAGGCAATTCCCTGGCACAAGACCATCTCGTAGACAGCTGGTCCACCATGCACAGCTCTGCATTGCACTTTGGTGTGCTACAGAGGGCTTGCAGGGCTTCCACTGCACAAACATTTCTGAAAGGGGATTTTTCAATAGACCTAGTCAAAATTTTTCCTTCAAAATCATATTTTCAGGAAAAATTGGAGTTTTATCACAAATACACATTTCCCCACATTTGGTCTCCACAGAAACTCTGATGTCTGTCAGGGAGAGCAGTGCTTAAAAAGCAAAATATGCTGTTTACAGTTTGATTTTTAACATAAAAACTTTTTCTATACAATGAAATCCTATTTTCTGCACGCCTGTATCACAGACAGATGAAGAACAAGCTAAAGTTGAATTCCCAACAGAGACCAGAACCCATTCCATCTGAGTTCAGCTCAGATGCGATGCTGAATCAAGCCCACACTCATCTTCTGAGAGGTCAAGGAAAAAAACCTAAACCACCCAATTCCCAACACTTACATTCGGCAACACCAAAGCAGAACAACCAACTAACTTGGTAGAGAAACAATAATATACTCCACTATGAAAGCAGAGCATATCAGTGGGTCAAAAACCACTTAGTGTCCAAGCCTCTGTTTAGTGCAACATAAACCCTCCAGCTGCTATAGGGAGAGAAAAGGCAGCTTTTGCCAACAGACACATTTGTGTATGAGCTCCAGCTACAACCACAGGAAACTGCCAAGCGTACCTGTGCTCCCTCCTCCTCATCCCAATAGTCGTAGCTACCTGCATCAGGAGGGAGCAGAGATGGCGCCAGCAGGAAGCACAGAAATCCAGAAAATGGCTCCATAAAATAGCACGTGGCTAAGTGCAGCTAATTACGCTTTTGTCACCAAATACAAGATGGACCAAAAATATTACTGTCTTGTAAGTCACTTGCATATGCCAGAATATTTCCACTCTGCATAAATGGATTCCTTTCAAATATTGTGAAAATGAATTCATCCCAGAAAAACACAACAGGCCTAACTGCATGTCACCAGATGTCACCCGGGCTATGATACAGCCACTTGAGTATGCTCTTCACCAGCATCACATAGGAGCCGTGAATGTCTGATGAGCCCCAGGAACGCGGGCTTGCCAAGCACTTGTCAATCTCCAGCATGTGTTATTCCTCTTCAGTAATCTAACGCCGGCATCTTGTTCCTGTGTACATAAAAGCTTGCTCAGCGTGTTCAAATTGCTATAATTCTGACAGCCTAATCATTTGGCGAAATGCTGCCATATTAACAGATAACAACTTGCCCTCTCTGCAAACGGGAGGCTCCTACCCTGCATCACTCATTTCAGGGAAGAGGATGGATGAGGGGGTTTCACCTCCTGCTCCTGTTGGTGGGATAATATTAATGATACTCAGTGCCCACTACCCCCAAAGCAGTGCGGGGGGGGAGGGGGCTGTTTTACTTAGGCAAAACAACACACGCGCGCAGAAAAGAGGCTTTATTCCCATTTTACAGAGTGCTCACAGAGACAGAAAAGAACTTTATGTGACAAAGGAAACGTGTGGGCTGAGAAGAAAAACTGAATTCATCCCACCCAGTCGTAGTCCAAATAACCATAATATTATTGAATTAGTGCTCTGCTTAAAATGAGCGGAGATCAGAGGCTCCCGAAGTGTGGTTTGCAGTTAACCTTTGCTCCGTGAGTCACAAGAATGACTGACAGAGGTCAGGCCAAAGGTTTACCTAGCCCAATATCCTGCCCGATAGCGGCCCGCAATAGATGCGTATGGAGGAGTAAAACCAGGCAAAATATATTGTAATAACTCTACACAGCAGCATAGCGATCTGCAGCTCCCACATTTCAGGAACCAGAGGAGACTTCTCTCTTTTTAAGAGCATTTGATGGATTTCTCTTCCATTAACTTGTACAGATGCTGCCTGTTGGGACAAAAACGTCTGGCATCCACAAGGTCCAGCGGCAGCAAACTGCACAGCTTCCTTACAGATCTCCATCAGGTCCTTTTAAGCCTGATGCCTCAGACTGAAAACAGCTGGGACAAAGAATAAATAATCATTCTCTTTGCAGCTAAGCAAGTTTTCCTTTCTGATAATAGTTATTTTAGATCCCATTACTGTGCATACAAAGTTAAGGTTATTCTTTGTGTAACTTTGCATTCAGGTCCACCCTGCAGAAAACACTAAGTTCTGGTCAAAAAATGCAGCAGTTTTAAGGCAAAAGGTACTCTTTTATGTATTTTTAAAAAATGATAATGCAGGAAAGCATTAACACCTTCCCCTTTCCACAGGGTATGACCAGTCAGGAACAACTCCCATCACAGGAGGACTCCTGCAGCAGATCCTCCTAGTACAGTAATTGTAAGGAAAGTGCTCGATTATTTAGGCCAACGGTTCCCAAATGGTCTCTTCTAAAGTGTGAACAACCTTCACCCCATAGTGCTTCTTTCCACAGAAACCCCTCCAAGCATTCTTCCCTTAAATAGGGGATCAAGTTATTACCAACCCTGTCCTCTTGTTTCTCTTTGCATTTTCTCCACAACTCATGGTAGTGCTCAAAATATTGTTGCGAAGTCCAAGGCCTCTCAGAGAGACCAGTAAAGGGAATACCTTCAGTATGTCAACAATACATTGATCAATGTACAAACTGGTTTGTACAGGAAATAAACAACCTCCATCCTGATCAAAGGTCCTAAACATGTTGCTTGACAAACTATAAGGAAGTGTTTTAAACACTGCAGGGCACTATGTTTGCATTTAATCTTTTCTTTTTTATTACTTTCCTTTTTTTTTTAAAACATTTTTCCCCAACCTGTCAGTGTTTGCTTTCCAAGATTTGTTTATGCTATGTAAGCTGTAGGTTATTTCTGTTAGAGACCCTAATTTCCTCCTCTGCTGGGACTATGGCGATAGCCCCAAGGAAGTTTACACTGAGAGAAGAGCATGACAGGCAGTGAATTAAGTGGTTCTGAAAGAGATTCAATTAGCTTTCTCAGTGGAGGAAAATGAAGATACAAAAAAAAATTCTTGGTGGTTCCACGCTCCTGTCTCTGTGTCAACTTCTGCAAATGGACATCAAGAGACAGTCAAAGAAAATAATCATCAATATTTGAAACTTAATATGATGTGTGACTTATTGCCACAGGACTAATACCAAAACCTGCCCTTACTTTTTTTTCCTTTGTGTGTGGTTTTTTTTTATTATTATTATTCTTGCAGGTATCATGCAAGATGGAAAATGCCGATTTCAAACCTCCCACTGAGTACCCCAGCACGAACAACAGCAGGTAATCTACAGGAGCTGACCATTAACATTCCTCATCATCCCCAAACCCTCCATGGACATAACCTTTACCAATACGTAGCGTCTCCCTTGCCTCTCCCCTGCCTCTCCTGTAGTGAATACCAGCACCAAGCACAGAAAGGATCCAGAACAGATGTGATGCACGTAATTAAAAATATAGTGGGAGAACAGCCAGTTACCTGCAAAGGAAGTTATGTACTTGTCACCACCAGATAGCCGTGGGGCTGGATCAGCCCTGGGCTGCCCAACAGAGGCTGCAAAACTCCTGTGCTCGGCACCACCTCTTGTTCTCACTTCTCAGAGCCCGCAGGGTCTGACCTACGGCCAGGAAGAGCCTTTCACCTCTCCAGGTCTTGCTTCACAAGTGATTGAGCTCTCCTGACAGTCCTTGTCTTTCCTCCTGTCCTCCTGCCAAGAATGTCTGTAAGTTCCAGCTTTTTCCTTGGCAACTCCCTCAAAAGGCAAGAGCGTAAGGGAGGAGTTTCACACACACCCCCCCTTCTTTTTTTCTGGTAGCCAATTCCCCGGCTGGCTGAGTTCAACTCATTTGTTTCTACTGAATGTTTGCTTTTCGAGCTGCTGCAAAATTAGATGGCAGGAAGCCTAGAACTCCTGCGTAGGCATCTTCCTTACCATCTCCTAAGCTGCGAAGCACAGAAATGGTGTGTTCGTTCCAGTGAAGAAAGCCTGGCCAACATTTCCACAAGCCTTACAAATGCTTTGAAACTCAGTGTTGAAAGCTCCCGGACTGATCAGAACTCGTGTCCCGCAGGAGAAATCCCAACCTAACAAAACAATAATGCCAGTATTGAGAAGGAGCCAGACCCTGAGAGGTGTTGGAGCTCTAAGTTTTGAAAATGCCAGATATTTCTAAATCTGATGCCTAAACTACTAAGCTGTCCCATCAGGCATTAGTGGAAGTATTTATTATTTTTAATACATGCTGCCTGCAGGCAGAGGCAAACAAAGTAAAAGAGAAATGACAAGTGCCCCTTCAAAGGGACTGCCAGCTGAAACAAGAAATCTGTATGTATAGTTCAGACTTTGTACTTTCGAATGCATGTGCACCTACAAAGAGAGACAAAGAATTACAATCATGCTATTCCTGACTCCAACCATTTCTTTGCATTTAAAAATACACAGAATGCCATGAACATTCATTATTCTTTAATGGCACACTTTGGCCAGGAAAACCAAATGCAGGAAAATGAAAGACCCGGTTTGCTATTGAAAATTGAAGGCTTCTCATTAAAAGTTTTTAAAAAGAAAAGTGTAATAGTCAGGAGAAAGTGTCTACTTTTAACTCCCTTCTCTTGTTCCTCCCCAACTGTGCTCTGGGCGATGAAGATTAAGAAAGTATTAAGAAAGAATGCTTAATAAAGGTGGCTTTGACTTAAGAGCAGATTGCCAGAACAGTAAGGGAAGCTTAATCTGATTAAAATAATGACGACATTTACCAGACCAGAAACTTGGTTTTTAATAAAGAAGTCTACATGCAGAACAATAATTTTCACATTTTTTTGTGAAAAGAAGACTATTTTATGATAGACTATAAAAGGTTGTGTTCAGCTGTCCTTGGGATTTACAAGGTGCTAATAAGAGATCTCTCATAACTTGTTTACCACACCAGAAATACGTTCAGATAAATGCCATCATGGTGGGCAAGTGATGCTACTCTAAGAGGGCTCAAAGTACCCTGGAGTCAATGCACAACCTTTTCACAGTCTTTCTTGGTATTCTGAAACAGGACAGGCATAAAATTTAAATCATGTTAGTAACAGCCAAACACAAAACACATGGCACATCCACTTCATGAAAACTAATCCACGGAGCGACAGTAAGTTACTCCCTAGTCGATCTGTTCTGTGCACCACAGAATTTAGCACAACCGAAGCCAGCAGCGCACAGCACAAGCCCCCCAGGCAGACCCCAGAGCAGCAGCCCAAATCTGGACCTTGTAGCATCCCAAGGACTCTGCAAAAGGCAGCAGCTCTCAGATTCTACTCAATTTCTACTGGCACATGCAACCCCTAATTTAGGAAGAAAAGGTTACAGAGTGGCACACCCTCACTGAAAAAGTGCCAACACCTGCTTTACAATAGCCCTTTTTAAATTCCAGGATCTCTTCCAGCCAGTTTCATCTAACTTCCATTTCATTTTATTTCTGCAACCTACAGCCTCTTTGCTCACATACCTTTTAAGTCATTATTTCCCAAAGTGAAAGATAATGTACCATTATTATCCTATATCTTAAGAAAAAGTGATACAATACTAGATCGATATCCCAGCCTACTATTAAATGGCTGCACAGCCAGCCACAAATCTTCCTGTCCTTATCACTCAAATAGTGAAATACCTAAGGTTCTTCTCTTCCACAAAAAGCTCTTCCACATTTGGTATGTTTTCCACTTAATGGTTTTATTCCTTCTTTAAGTGAGTTGCACATATTCTAATGATGCATTTCCTTTATTATGTCTCCATCTGCAATTTATGCATTTGTATGAATTTTTTCTCTGGTGAACAGTAAATTCAGAGACACATGAAACAGTGAGCAGTCATTGTACAAACTTCTCCAAACCTTCATTTTGGTACAAGAGCAATCAAACATCTAGTGCTCAGTGGTGGACCATCCATCCTCTGTTCCAGCTGACATACCACAAAGTCTCTGATGACGAGGCCAACGAGAATAAAATGTCATCTTTCTTTCAGGAAAAGGATCTCGAACATTTTTTCTGCTCCACCCATCTCATGTGGGTCAGAACTGCCATCCTGTGGTAGCAACCTTGATCCAGTGCTCCAGCGCACGAGTCACAGACCTCCTTTTATATACAGCTTACCTGGAGAATGGGGCTCCTTTGGAGAGGAAAGGCATGGAGGACATTTCCTATCATAATAATATTACAACAGTATCATAAAAATTGAAAACAATGGTCACAAGGTATAATTCCTTACGTCTTACAAGTCACCAACACCTAGCCTGTTTCACTTGTTAGAAATCCTCTAGTTAAACTGTGGTTGTTTTGTTTTGTTTTAAATAAAAACACATCTGGTTTCCAAGCACATTCATTTCTGCCTGATCTGTAGAGTTCTTCCAGTCCTGGCCTTTTTTTTTTTTCCTTGCTTTTTGCCCAGCTGTTCACAAAACTGTATAAACACAGGGGAAGGTCAGCAAGGAATGACAGAAAGTGATAGCTCAAGTCATCAGGTCACGAACCTTTCCACCACATGGTCCTAGCAAAACATAGTCATAGCATGTCTTTAGAAAACCTTCATAGTTTCCCTATTGCCAAAATGGGACAACTACTCCTGTACAGTTTATATCCAAAAAATAAAAAAAAAAAAAAGAAAAATAAACCAAACAACCAAACAAAAAAAGCCAACNGGGGGGGGGAAGAAGCAAAAATATATTAAGAAAACACCTTCCTCTTCCTGACAGCTTCCAGCCAGAGCTGTCTGGAGGGAAGGGCTCATGGACCAAAGCCACCAGTTGGCAATGCCAAGCCCTCACTGTGGCCAGCACAGCCATGGTATACAGGACCCCTCCACCTCTTATGAGGGACCCATGGGTCCTCCCAATGGTTGGGGAGGGTCCCCCACCCAAAATTTCCCAACCAGCACCCACATTTCAGCAGCGCTTCCAAGCACTTCAGGAGGAAGGACTCCAGCTGCATTAGGAATATTGTTACTAAACAGGAATGGCTCAGATGGCTCCCTCAGCCTGCAGGAGGCTGTGCGGGATCCTGCCTCACTGGCAGTAGGTGTAGAGGGAGGAGAAAAGGAGAAGAGAAGGTTTCGGGTCTCTGGTGGATGGATGTCAATCACCAGAGGAGACCCAGCACCACCGCCATGCCCGTCCCTCCTTACAGGGGCAGGGCTTCCCAGCCAGCAGGCAGCTCTCCCCAGCTTCCCAGCTCCAGGCAAAAGAGCAAAACCTTGGCTTGTTCCTCAGAGAAACATCCCTATTCTGCATAAATTCAATGCAGTAGGGATCCCCTGTCACTCAACAGAGTACAGCGGGTGACAGGTCTCCTCAGGCAGCAGGCCAGGCTGGGCATGCCCCACCGTCCATGCCTGTGGCCTGCCCCAGCCATAGCTGCCGCCTGCCCTGGCCACAGCCATGTGCTCTCCCTATGGATTTCAGAAGTAGGGGAGCGGGAAAGATGAGGTCCTCACACAGCTCCAGGGATTAGGTCCCGACCCTGCTCCCCAAGATGGTGGGGTTTTTCTTTGACCAAGCTGCTCCTCAAGACGGTGGGGTTTCTCTTTGACCAAGCTGCTCCTCAAGATGGTGGGGTTTCTCTTTGACCAAGCATCTCCATTATTAATGAAATTAACAGATGCCTAATCACACCAGACAACACCACAGGAAAAGTCCTGCAATATCAGTAAAGAGTATTGTTACATGTAAATATTCAGGTTACTTTGCCTGGGAGTGTTGATGTGGGCATCAAGGGGCTATGAGCAGAACCTGGAGCCCTCTTGCCCTCTCCTCCCGGCTGTCCTCCACCGAGCCCAGGCACTGCCAGCGATGCAGCACAAGCTCCATGGCCAACAGGCACCGTCCCAGGCAGAAAACCTCCAATTTGGTTTCAATTAAAAGAAACTGTTTTGAAGACAATTCAACCGCAGTTCCAGGCATGGCAATTTCCAGCTCCCTGTTTTAGAAAACTCCTCTCCAAATACCACCGGTCTCTGGCCACTGCACAAGCTGCGCTCTTTTTAGGCTGTGGACATTAATCAAGCTGCTCTTTATTTTTAGATTTTCTTCATAAGACTTTACGCCACAAACTCTATTAACGTTATGTCTTGGAACATCGAAGTTATTCACAAATCAGTCAAACTGACAGAAAACGTTCCTCCTGCTTTGGGAGAACTGAACTCAGCTGGCTTTTTAATAGGAGAAGCTGCGAGAAGGAAAAAAAAAAAAAAGAAATTAAAAAAATACACCACACGCTATAAATCAACCAATTGGACATCCTGGCTATGAATGAAATTTCTCCAAGGAGGTGGGGAGGGAGGGATCAGAGCAGCAATTTTTCCCCACAGACACCTGTGCACGCAGGTTAACCACTCATCTGCATGGAGCCACGTGATGGTAGTTTGACTTCAGGGCAGTGCACAGCTGAGGCTGGGGAGGGAGGACTTATCTCTGCATTTCCAGCCCATTTAAAAGCACGCTCTCTCTTGCTCTTGTTTCCTTCCTCTGTCTCTCTCAATATACTGAATGATACTGGAGCTGCAAGAAATCTCAACCCCCAATACCTGCCCCCAGCCTAATAGGAACCTTCTAATTCACCCAGTTCAACACGCTGACTTATTCAGCTAATACGCTCTGACCTAGGGCTCCTGCAGTATGGTGATCCCTGCTGCAGGGAAAAGGGAAGGATTGCAATCTCACACCACGCTCCCAATGCCTGTCTAACCCACACCATAATCAAACTCTTCACTCTCCATTTCCCCCACCCCCTTAAGCAGGATTACGGGAGACTGAAAATAAAAAATACAATTACTTCAAACCTTGTCTTTTCTGTTTAGTGTACTGAAGCCTGCTCTTGAAAACACCCCCACTCCCTCTCTCCAAAGACAGAAAGAAGTTGCAGGTCAGCAATGTGCCCTGTACAAGAGGCTGAATTTTATCTAGATTTCCTCACCGGCACTCAGGAGTACTTGGGAACCTTCTGCAATGTAGATTTTTGTTGGCACCTGGAGGCACAGGTAAACCATTAATCAAGAAAATCTACCATTGCGTATGTTGGCTGATAGAAGGGAGGAAAAAAACCCCCAAACTCATAAATGCAAATTAAAGATTAAAGGTATGCCGTCAGCTAGTACCATGATTTCTGACTGGCAAATACTGACCTGCTATTGTTACCAGTGATGCCTTAGATTATATAGAAGGAAGGATATTAGACACTTATTTTTTCCCCCATGTGCTTATTCTGAGCACAAAAGCAGAGCCAGCGACTCTCATGAGCCCCATGCAACAGCTCACACGATGCCACAGGCATCCGGAGTGAGACCCAAAACCCAGAAGGGAAGTTCCAGCTTCTATAGATATCAACAGCTGTAGTATCATCAGAGGTATGCAAGGAAGTGTTAGCAGTTACAGACTGGCTGCTCAGACCAAGCAATACAAAGCCAGGCTGGGAGTAATATGACACCTTTTTCCCCTTTCAAAGCAAAAATCCAGGGCTCACTGAATATTACTATGTACATTTATTTCTTTATATTCAGTGGGAAGTACTAAGAACTTCTGCCTTCTTTGCAGCCCTCAATGTAAGCCACCAAACACGCCTGTGCTCTGCTACCATAAAAAACAAACAAACAAACAAACAAAACAAACAAGCCTCAAACACAAAATAGCAGAAGAGGGTAAATATTAAAGACATTATCCCAATCCCTTTCTAAATTAAAGCAGGCTAAAATTTCACAGCAGAAAAAGGATACAAAAATTTGGCTATACAAACCTTCCTGTTTCAAATCCCATGCATCAACATGTAATTGGGTTAGTCTTAAGATTGCAAAAACTTAAATGGCAACTTTTTGTAAAAGCTACAAATTCTGGGAAAATTCTGTCACTGGGCAAAGCAAGGTGACATTCTCCAGCACTTCTCCAGCTTCACGTTTAAGGTGAAGGGGATAGGGGATTGTCCTCAGATTTCTCAGCGTGAACAACTTTACTAGGCAAACCACAGTCCAGAACAATACATTCCTATTCTAAAGGTGTTACAACTTATCTTTGAGTTATCCTCTAACCCAGGGAAATGAACCAGAAAGCACCAAGCAATAAGCTGTATGTTCACACAGGCAGCTCCTGGCAAAGCTCCGGGTGTGCAAGAGCTTCCACCTTCGCTGCCTGCACCATCCTCGCTGGGTTATCGGCAGGATCCTGCACACAAGCCACCGTCGCACCACTGACCAGTGCCACACGCCAGGGCCCCAGACAGCACATCAAACTTCTATTCATATTTTCCACATAGAAGGAAAATCATAGTAACTGTTGCCAAATACAGAACTTTACTGACAAAGCACCATACCTACTGATGAGGGGACAAAAAAAGGAGAAAAAAAAGAAATCACACTAAAGCTGGGCTTATGATTTAAAGACCAGAAAACGCAAGTTTAATCTGTGAATATTTTTTGCCCCATTACCAGTCAAGAATTACTGGTTCTGCCATGTCAAAACACACAGGGCTTTTGTTATGCTTTCTGAAGTGTTATATTTACACATCGTGGTTATATTTTTTCAGGCTGTTTCTCTGATGCTTAAGGAATGATAAGGATTCCTTACTGCATTAAAGGGTTTTAAAATGCAGTGCACAGCCAAGCAATTTGGGAAGCAATTGCTATGTTTCTAAAGTGAACTTTAATCTAGAAATGCTCATAAAAATCATATTATGGCATACGGAAACAATAACGTTAATTAAATAATTTGCATTTACATAGCAATTGGTCCCAAGGGCCAAGCATATAGTAGCACAAGTCACATGAAGTACACCACATGCACAGCAGCAATAGATCTTAAAGGTTTGACCTGAAGAAACCCAAGTACATGCAACGCCTTGTTCCCTTGCACCTCTACCCTCAGGCCTTACATGCCCAAAGGCAGCCACCAGTTTTTGGCTGCCTCCGATTATCTGGCAGGACTTTCATGCTTGGTGGTTAGCTGAGTGAGAAGTATCCACACCTCTGGTACATTCTGTGTTTTATTTTACTAAGCCATACCTATCTACTCAAGTGACCACAGGTCTTTGTGTAGCAAGGAGATGCTCTGCCCATGCACAAGGACCTTGCTTAACTTTCCGTGCCAAGCCCTCTTCAGCTAGCTGGGTGCAGGGCTGCTCCTCTCCAGGTAACAGAAACACACATGGGACTGTCCACCCTTAAGCCTTCTTTCATTTGTTCAACACAAGCAATGATAAGTGCGGAGATACTTAACACCCACAAGCCAGCTCTAATTCAATATTCTTGGTCAGACAGGATTTGTACATGACAGAAATAGAACTAACAGCATTACAAGAGAAATGAACTCTTTCCAAGATCCTGCCCATTTAAAGAGCAATGCCAAGCTCCTTATATTTATGTGGGTCTCTTAACAATTTAGGAAAAAATTAGTAGTGGCAAGAACCAGAAACATTAAAAGCACACTATTGTTTTTAAATGAGGACACTGTCAAGATAAATATATATATATACACACACACACATATGTAAAAAATATGTAGACAACCCCATCTTCATTTGTGTTTTTTGTTAGATTTTCTGCCCCATTTATTAGCCCTGTCGGGGAAGCAGCACTAGCTAATTTCATTATTTGTTCTCTGCCAATTTGACTTTTTGGCTTCTTTCCTACGCCCTAACAGAGTTGCTCTGTTTCCAAAGAAGGAAAAACATCGGAGAGTTTTCCCAAGTCCAATCTAGCTCCATGCAAGGAAAGCGTCCCGTCAGCAGCAGGCACTGGCACCTGCAATGCCACCACCAGCCAGGGCAAGAGCAGGACACACTACAGGCAAGCTCTCTGGAGCTGGAGCTGCTGGATGAGTGGGAAAAATAAAAAAAGTGATCTGCAAGACGGGAAAGTCTCTTGCTAAATCAGGACTAAGAAGTGGAAGTATCTAGGCTACATTTCCAAAATGGAACTTTGTTCTTGGAGATTACTTTGTGCCATGGGACAGCAACCCTCATTTCCCATGGAGGCTGGAGTCCCCAGGCTTTGCTGGTGGAACATCTCCAGTCCTCACCCTTTTCCGGATGCTACACAAACACACCACTAACACAAAGGGGCAAAATGGAACACTTGCAGGCTTTCCTTGTAAGTGGGCACTTGACACTGCATGAAGCTGAAAGACTTCAGCTAGTTCCACATAGATGTAACTTTGATCTAAATCACCCAGTTCAACCCCATTAAATCAAAAGGATGTTTTAAGTAATGTAGATCTTCATAAGCCTGAAGATCCCAATCTTTGTAGCACACCCCTTTATTGGGCCTATCGTGCCTCTTTGTTTCTGGCGAAAAAAGCCCCAAACCCTAAAAACAAAATAAAGGATAAAGAAGAAATAAAAGGTAGGCCTAATCTAAGTCCCACAAGTTTCAAAGGGATTTGCATATCGACCAGTACTGCCATAGTATTTTTCACATCTGTGGGGCATTAAAGGAAATAACCAAATTTTGAAATTAAAGTTGGGTGTCCCTCGTGGCAGTGCTGAAGAACTAAGCCTTTTTCCTTGCCCCTTCATTTTCTTTTCATCTTCAATTTTGTTTGCCACTGCTAACTTAATATACAGGAGTTAATTTCTTTCCTGACTCGAGGTATCACTAGGGGAATATTGTGTGTTACTGTGGCGGCTGGAAGTCATTACATCTATATAAAAATTAACCTGTGGCACTACTCTAATCTTTTTCTTTTCTTTTCCTTTTTCTTTTTTTTATTTATACAAAAGCACCTGCCTTATTAATACTAGAATTGGAGCAATTGCTAATGCAAATAACTGAAACTCTAACTACATTAAATATGCAAATACAAACCCCTAAGCATTTCCCTAAATAATATAAATAACATCCTAGTCCTTGAGCTACAGAAGTACAAATTATCCTAAAGCAATGCAGTGTGCACCAGGAAGAGATTGGTTTTCCATTCCACCCATCTTCACGATAAACCTTTCATATGAAATCAAACCTCCTATTTAAGGCAACCTCTCAAGAAAAAAGGGAAACTAATATTTATATTTCAGAAACAGATATAAAACTAAACCCTTAAGGAAACAAGTTAGATGGACTGAAAAAGAAGAAATGATGGACAGAAAACAATTGTTGAACACATTGAATATAGTGGTTATATAAATTCAGACATTCAACCCATTAATCCTTAAACTCCTCATTTCTGAAATGAACCCTTCCATGCTCAAATACACACCAGGTCTAAACATGGCGGGGGAGTGGTGGGGGTGTGGAAGGAATCAACACCCCCCCCAAAGCTAGCTAATCAGAGTATTTTTATGTATAACATTCTTTTTCCAGAAATGTTAAGTCTATACTATTTTCTTAGATGTTTAGTGCACACAAGCAGCAGGGAAAATTAGCCTGTGCTGAGCTCCATGCTGCCATTGCTAGATTGCAGCTAGTACCCAACGTATCAATGAAAGCAAACTGAGGTGTTTCTACACTGCAGTGTATTTTTGGGGCTGCTGTACTCATACCTATGAGGTCACCCAGCACAGAAACAAAATTTTCAGGCATGCGCCCATCCCAGAACTGCGCAACAATCTATCTAGCCACTGCCATTCAAAACCATTTCATCCCTTCTCAGGACACAAAAGGCACAAAAGCTCATTTTTCAAGATTCAGTGCTCACAAGAGATCTTATCAAGCAGCTTGGCACGAAGAGATGCTGCGCATTTCCACCTCTCCTGACACCAAAAATGTACATGATGATGTCAGAGCATGGAGAGGAAAAACATAATAAAAAAAAAAACCTTCAAACATGCTGAAAACAGAAGACATTCTATCTGCTAACAAATTATACATGGTGCCATCCCTAAGGGCTATAGCAAACTTCCTAATCTATGGCAGACTGCAGTTTCCCACATAAGTATGTTCAAACCAATGCCAAGGAACTGAATAGTTTTTAATTGGGAAGGGATTACTCTTACTTAAAATTATTCCATCTGAATAATAGTCTTGGGGAAGACTCCCACCCTCATCAGTGGAAAGCAATCAGCACCTTAGCAAGGCAATACATCCCATTCCAAAAAGATGGGACATACTTCAAAAGATGGGATAAACCACTGCTGGGTACCAACCTTCTCCCTCTACAAGCTACAGAGGGGAGGACAGCATGGCTGGTCCATGCTACGCTCCGAGCTCGTGAATACTGATGCTCAGCAAGATGAAGCCCAGACTGGTGGACAACCCACTCACTCCATCAGCACTGCAGGACAGCAGTACTCTCCATAAAGCTAGTGTTGACTCTGGCTGGAAAAATTAAGCCCTGGGTCACTGGGGGGCAGCTGTTTTCCAAAAATGGACATAATTAAAAGCATAGCTGTGCAAGAATGTGAGGTAAGCAAAGGTGGGAAATTACAGTGTGTTTCTGACTGCTCTTATGTATTTTGCTACACTGAGAT
The DNA here is from genome assembly GCA_013400875.1 of Anhinga rufa. Taxonomy (NCBI): domain Eukaryota; kingdom Metazoa; phylum Chordata; class Aves; order Suliformes; family Anhingidae; genus Anhinga; species Anhinga rufa. Next base: position 9,942 of record VZTV01087893.1, on the reverse strand, counting down.
TAAAGGGTAGGTCACTTCCCTGCCAGCTCTCAGAGAGAGGGATATGTATTTACCAAGGCAGTTGCACAGAGCAAGTTACAGCTGGGAATGTAATGCACTACCAGTCACCACCTTGGTTTACCCTCTGAAAGCCTTTAAAGTTACCTGACACTTAGAAATTGCAACACATACATTTGCCAGCCCTGCGGTCCCTTCTCCTGCATCCTCCTTCACCGTCCGCTGAGCTCACTTGCACAGATTTGTACTCTTCTTAAACTGGAAACTGCTCTGGCCAGGGAGCGCATCCCTCTCTGAGCATGGCGTGACTAACACAACAAGCAACAGTGCCCAGACACAAATTAAAGTGCAACCCAAAGGCCATCTCCACACCAGACCTGCAGGGAGACGTGAGACTGCACCCCCAGGCAGCAGGGCAGGAGAAAGCTCTTGATCAGAAGCTGAGCGGAGATGCTGCTGGCAGGCCCTGTAGAGGAACAGGGTGTTTTGGTCAAAGCTACATGTGGTACTCCAGACCTGATCCGCTTCCCTCTGGTTTGGTGTGTGGCTAGAAGGGAGCTTGCAGCATCCTGCCATTGCAAGCCTTAAACAGTCTGAAATGCATCCTTGCTGTTCTCCTCTAATGCAGTAGCGTTATTGTTATCATTTATAAATGAAAGTGATCAGGCAGCAGTTCGATACTATAGATTTTTTTATTTTTTTCTTAATTTCACAGGACCAAGATTTTACATGTTCTATTTCAGCTAAAGCTGTGACTTATTCCCTGTCCCAGGCATCTGTACTGCAGATGAGAAATCAAACACTGCAGCACCTAACCACCTTGAGGCTAGAGTCTGAACTTGACCCTGGCTGCTTTCTTCTCCTAAAGCCATTTCCAAAGCAGCTTAAGAAGTGGGAACTTTTTAATGTATTCAACTTTTTGCATCCTCCCCAACACTATCTCCCTTCAATAATATGATCCTTCACAAAAACCTCTAGGAATCCCATCTTTTGATTTATTGGAATAATACTGTAGTACAAAAGTACAGTGTCAGAGTTTGGGGATATGAAAAATGATGCAACTTCTGTTCCACCAACCCTCCCTTTCCTGTAATAAACTACTATTGCACTACCCAAAGATAATAAGGCAGTTTTTTCACACACTATTCAAACTGTTTAGTATCCATCCACACACCTGAACTAGATAACTCTTTTCAGTCTTGTTGTTTGGCATCTTTCACACTGGCACAAAACCTAATGAATTCCAAAGCATTTCTTAGGTTTCATCACTCAAATGCCATTAGCAGAATTTTGATCATCACATAAACTATTTGTTTATTCATTTTTGCTAGATCAGGTCCAGTTATTGCACTCCTTGCAGTCAATCTCTAAGGCAGCAAAGTTGCTACTGCTTGGACCCAGCAGAGGTAACATAAGTGAAGCAAGGACAACCATGAATGTTGGGGAAGGCATCTTTTGTTACAAACTGACAGTACTGGCTTTACCTGGGATGATGCTTAACTAACAAACAGCTTATTAACTCATAACTCTATTTTCAAAGATACAGAAATTTAGTTTCTTACTGACTTCATTGCAGTCTCTTGTCCTTTATCATTTCGGAATAGGTGGCCATCAGCTTCTACATAACCTAACCAACAAAAATACTATAGACTGTGGCATCCATTTTATGAAATTCTACTTTGACAACTTACAGAAAGCTATGGTAAAGTCCCCATCTTTTCCTCTCCCTGGTTTTGACACAAGCTGAAGTCTTCTGACATTGGGATTCTAAACGAAGCTATCCTGTTCCATATTTAGAAAATGGGAGCCTCTGTTCAGATGCCAAATCTGCAACATTAGCATCTTCTCTAGCCTTCCCTGCCGCACATACCTGACTTACAGGCTGCTTGTCTGCGTCTGTAACAACTGGTCCTTGTGTGTCCATACATGCCTGTGCAGCTGGACTGGCTTTGGCTGGGAATGAGAGTTCGATTCTGCTGAAAACAAAAACGCTCTCTTTCTCCCAGAAAGACAAAAACTTGCCCAGGTCAGAGCATGGTCCAACAGAACAAGAGACATCAAGCGCACATGATGGGCTGAATCCACCTTGGAAGGATTACAGGCAAGAGAAAATTAAGCAAACCAAAAAAGGTCAAGCTTCGAGCTCTTAGTACACCGGTACTTATAATTTCAATGAAATGTACAACATGTAGGATGTATTAGCTTCCTTTTTCTCTCTAAAAATGACCTGCCAGCCTGATAAGAACAGCAGCATTTGTATTCAGCTCTACCTTTCAGCACATAAAAGGCCACAAAAGAGAAAAAAAAAAGGAAAAGGAAAAAAAAAGACATAACAGACTGCCCTTCTCTTTGCATAATCCCACAGAGCTCCCTCCAGACCACAAAGAAGCTCCCCAGCACTGATGATCCCTGTGCCATGGCTCACAGGTGAGACCCTCTGGATGCAAGAAGCAGCAAACCAAAGCTATGTCTAGGTCATGACTGAAGGAGCTCCGTGCTGCTTGCCAAGTCCAGCTGGTTTGCTGCTTCTGCCCAAATGTCAGGGAAGGTTGGGATGCACAGCTTTCTTCCCCTGCAGAAATGTAATGCTTTTACCTTGATGGCACTAAAGTTTCACAGAGAAACCAACTGGAAGGCAATGATGGCTCAGAAATTGAAGACCTTATGGTCTACATTTAAGATCTAATCCCACAGACCCTATCACACAAAATTACTACTGCCTTTGACAAATCATGCATAAAATTCGGGAGCTGCTGGTGGGAACAGAAAGCACTGAGTTCAGAGCGGAGATCTTGGGTGACCCTCATCCAGGGGTTTTATGCTCTTTCCTTTTGTTGGGTTATTTCAGCCTGGAGGCTCACATCACTTCTATGGGGAAAGGTCATTGCCAAGTGGTAGCTAAGCAACAGCTGAAGAGTTGTGGCAGTCAGAAAAAGCCACAATGTTTCGTTTTGTTTAAGTTAACTTTTTAAGAAGCGATGGACAGTCCTCAGATCAGCCAGTGACGTCCCCCACAGGAAGCCACTTAAGAAATAAAAAGAAATCACCTTAAGTTGTTTGCCTATTTGAGCCAAATGAAGCTAGGAACTAATCTGGAAAAATACTGTATAAACATAGAAGAGTTACTTGAATTTATCCCTGATCATGCTTTATATTACACTAAAAATTCCAGCTTCCAGAAGACAGTATCAGGAGGTCAGTGGTACTGCTTGGAGGAGAGCCTGCTCTGTGCTCTCTTCTGCACCACTTCGCAATCCACATCTACTCCAGCCAGGACAAGGAAAAACACAGTCTGTCCACTGCTTGCACTGCACAGGTGGAATGTTCAGGGGCACTGGCCCCAAACCCTTCCATACCACAGAGCACAGGTCAGTGTGACTGGAGATCCAGCTCCAACCACTGATGCATGAACACAGATCTCAGTTACAGCTGCACATCCAAGGGTTTGCCAAATATTCCTCTGATTATCTGGATAACAACTGCATGAACCCAGTCTTTGAGAGACTTTGGGCATGCTAAGGCCTCAAGTTGTACAATGACTGAACGTAACTCTGCCACGCAGTTTCTTAATCATTTCCCCTTTCAATGAACACCCTGTTAGAAGATTGGGTTCCCACTTTGTTTGCTTTCCTCCCAACCCATAGATCATTGGCTACTGCAGCTTTAAAAGAAGGAGCAGGGGATAAAAACACACCATGCAACATCACTGCTGAAATGCAGGTGCTGCTATGCTGTCAGTGCCTCTAACGCTGCAAGGCCTTAAACCAGTATCCTGAAGCGCTTTCTGCAATTCAAGCAGCTAGATATTGAACACACAATTCAGCAGCCAAAAATTTAAATGCTCTTGTACTTCATCTGTGCTTTGACTCATCCACCTGAAGCATTTACTCTTTGGCGTATGGGCAGTCTGAACAGCGTGCACAACGCCTGGTGCCCAGTCATACAAAACACCTCTGGGCACTACTGAAATATTAATAATGATAACAGGGAAGTCAACAAAACCATCCAGCATCTCTTCCCCAGTCGACTCCCATGCCAGAAATGGGGACATGAAGGAAAAGGGTGAGAAACACATCCTGGCTGGTTGGATCCTTGATGCCTTCAGCTCGCAGCGCAGACCTACAGACGTACAAACAAATGCTGGCAGGGCAGTCTGTGACCTACTTTCCCTCCTTCGCACAGGGTACTGTGCCATTGTGAAACTGCCACTGAATCTCAGCTTCATAACGATGATGAGAGGGATTTCAAGCTGCTACATGCTGTGTGGCTAACAGTGCAATGGCAGCGTCCATGCCTTCTGCTGGGGAACCTCCGCTGTGCCGGGCTCCAGCTGCTGCAGGGGGCAGAGGTACAGCCCTCCAGAGCAGCACAGCAGCAGGCTCACACAGCACCCCATCCATGTCCCCAGAACTGCTATTTCTCCCTCCTTCCCCGCCAGAACTGCTACTTGAGCAATTTACGTAGGAAACATCAGTGCTTAGCACAGCTCTGAAACAACCTAATGGGTGCCTAAGTGTGGATTTGGGAGCCTAACTTCAAGCACACAAGTTTGGCAAGGTTGGCTGAGGGCCCATGTAAGGATCTCAAAAACAGCTGTGCAGCATCTGTGCCACATGAGAGCTCACACCAGTCAGCCAAGCCTCCTCCAGGCACTAGGAGGCTGGTCCTGCACAGGAGCTCCCCTGCCCGCTGTGCCCACATCACCTCCAAGCAGGACATTTTTGGGCAGTTATTGAGCAGTGCTAACCCAGTGACGCATCCTCTGGACCAGAGCAAGTCCACGGGCTGAAGAGGGAGAGCTTGGCCCATTTGCACAGACATGCCCCTGCTGCAACTGGTGTCAGCAGCTTCAACATAGCAAAAATGCCTCTCCGTTGTCTGGGCAGGTTTGAACTCAGGCTCACGGAGACCTAGACATTTCAGATCCCAAATCTATTTCATCTGTGGGAAGGATGAGCTGGCTGGGCAGCGTTTCCTGAGGGCTGATGACAGTGTTTCCCTGCATCACCATTTCCCATTTATTCTTGTAGCCCTGGGGAAACCTTCGAGTCTATACTGGTTACAAACCAGTTCAAATGGGGGTCTATTATGTTAACTCCAAGGCAAGCCTCATCCAGTGCCTCCAAATAATATAATGTTAAATGAAAGAGCAATGAGGAAGGAAGTCTCCTGCCAGTCTCACAAGAATAGATTGATCCCTAGATGTTCTTCTTTTCCCTCCTATGACTACAGAATAAGAAACAGCCATAACCCCCACCAAACATTGCACCTAACTATCCTGGTCCAAATGCACTGAAAGCTATTTTAATATTTTGATAGTTTGATACCTACTGAGGGTAGCAGAGTCCTCTGAAGCACTCCTCCTCTTTTTTCTGCAAAGGGACTCGTTGTGCAATACCATCTTGGTATTGCATAATTGCTTTCTTAAAAAAAAACCAAAACACTATGTGACTGATGCAATTAGCCTCACTTAGCATTAATAATCACCTGGATGCAGAATGCTTTCTCCTCAAAGAGTGTACCTCAGGTGTTTATCCCTTGCATTACTGTGCTGATACCACCAGCAGTCCAACTGGTGGTCAAGAAGGAAAGCAAACAGTATTGAAGCACACTGGGGACAAGCAGGTATTGAAAAATACATCAAAGCAAAACCCACAATACTCATCCCTTTATACTTACCACTTCCTTAGGATGAGACAATTTCCATTTTCTAACTATAAAAGAACTTTAAAGGAATATATTGAAAATATACACACAAGAGTGATGCATTTAAGTGTCTCACAGAATTTAAGGTCAGGAGCACGCTGCTTGACTCATCAGTTCGGGCCAGGAAGGAGTTCAGGCCAAATGGCTCCTGGATCAAGCCCACTGTTTCTAACTGAGCTACAGCACCTCTCCCAGAGAAGCACCCAGTTGTGAAAGCAGGTGACAGCCATGCATCACGTTTCTGGTCGAGTTCTTTCCAATGGTTAATTGCCCTCACTGTGAAAAGAAAAATTCAAGTGTGCCTTATTTCCTTCAGTTCTGCTTTCCAGAACACTGGGTCTCGTTACACCTCCACCTGATAGACTGAAGTACCACCTAGTCTCAGTAATCTTCTCTCTATGCAGGTACAAACAGACCATGAACAAAATACCTTTTTCATTATTACTTTCACTTCCCTTCCATCTGAGAGTGGGCTGTAGGGGGGGGGTGGTTTCTCTGAAAAACAACGCCTACTTTCTGGCTTGCAAAATTACAGGGTTTGGTCATCAGGTGAAATTTCCTTAAGCTCCCAATTTTTGTTCACTTTGCCTCCTCCAAAGCTTTTGTTTTCAAGTCACTTGCTCATAAATGGTGTAAATGATATGAGATGCCAAGACCCTCCTCCCATTTTCCCTGCAACAAAGATGAGTGGAAAATGTGCAGCGATCAGAAGGACATGGAGCAATATGCAAACAAGTGAGCAATGCCTTCTACTTATCTTTAATAAAATGCTGGGCTTGTATGTGTCTTCAGAGAAGCAAAACCTCTGATAATTCCACTGAAAGATTTGCCTGAATCAATGCTCAGGATAAGACCCTGCTGCAATGTTTTAAAACTTACTGTGAAGCTGTTAAAATTTTTTTAAAAAGCCACCAAAACACACGACAGCTAGAAAGCATGTACATTCATTCTGCAAACTTCATTAAGAAAGGATAGTTCAAGGTAATTATTGCCAGTAATACACTACCAGTGTACCAGCACTTTCTGCTGTTTTCCACTCCTGGGTGAGGCTACAATATAACTCAAATGGCTCTTGTAACCTTAAACCAATTCTGCTTTCCACTTTTAACAGACTCTTAATAAGATAGTCAATATTTCAGACAGGAAAGCTCATCTTGTTTCTCCTTTCACTTCAACCAAGTGTCAAGAAACAAAATGAAGTGGGAGTCAAGTATCCTGCCACCAGGACAGGCATCACAGAGCATCCAGAGCACTCACACTCCTCTCCCTACGCCCTGAGAATATGACACCATCAATTACCAACATTATATATGGCTTATGTAATTAATTTAGCTACATCTATAGGCCAGTAGCAGTATCTTCAGAGCAGAATTTCCCCCACGGTTACTTGTACAGGGGAAGAAAAAAAAAATCAAATTAATTTTATTACTGCACTTGCAAAGTAATATGCACCAGCACAAAATAAACTTTTAGTGATACTCAAGCAACAATCTGCCCTTCCATTTTCAGCACTTCAAGCAAAACACACACACAAACAAAATCACATTCTCCATCTTGTCTCTAGTTGTTGTTGTTGTTGTTAAATTCCAGCAAAATCCCTTAAGGCATATTAGAGTGCTTCAAGGGCATAATTAAACCTTCAACAACCATGAAGGATACTACCTCTCACAACAGGAATAGGAAAGAAAGTCCTATACTTCTCTAAGGACCAGATCTGCTAAGTGTTATACTTACCGGTCCCTGACTTGAGCTTTCATTGTGCGGATGTGTAACTAATGGTGATTAATACTAAACACAGGAAATGTAATGGAAACCTTCATGTGCCAGCAACACTGGGACACTGGTGATCCCAAAAGGATCACCTAGGTGTGCTGTCATGCATACACCTCCCATATTCCCTGCAGAAGCTCCCTCTGCCCTGTAAGAGATTAATTCCTACCCTTCTCCAAAACAGTGAATGGCTCAAAGACAATATTACAGTGTCAGCACTTTGGTCTGTGTAGTTAGCATTGCACTGATTTACAGACTCAATCTGGAAGCTTCTCCCCAATTCCTTCTCTCCTTTCCATGCTTATACTCAGCTAGGGTGGATGGTCTCACACTATGCTCATGGTGCCTTCCTGCAGCCCAAGGAACCTGCTGGCCACCTCTTGCATCCAGCCAAAAAATCCACCCTCACGGGCACAGAAATGAAAAAATACAAAACAAAGCCAGCCTACCATGCCCTCTTTCCACAGCGTGATTTATGAACTCGTAAAACTTGAGAACTCAATCAATAGGTAATGAAGTAAAACAGCAATGATGGCAGGCCACTCGGCTGATGGCTGTTCCTGACACATCTCTGCTGAAAAGATTCAGTTCACTTACTCGGAAGAGCTCCCACCCTCTGACCAGTGTTGATTGATGTGCAATGCAAACAGGCAGTCTGGTACCCAAGCTTTAAATTCTTTTTATTTTAATCACCTCCTTGAGGTTTTTTTTTGTTTTAATTGAATTCCTGAATCTCAATCTCTCTGTGCATTAGTAAATTCCATCTTGATCTATCAAGACTTAGACTTCAGCCAGCATATTTAATGTCTATTTGTTACCATTACTAGACCGAAATCCTTGTAGCCCTACACACCTATTGTGAGAGTAGTTTAGTCAATATGGTGGATATAATGAGGCACAATGTGCTTCAGGGTCATCTTAACATTAGAG